>ML837349.1:12525-32305 GCA_009831015.1 Picea engelmannii | reverse complement strand
AACAACTCAAATGTTTTGGATAACATTATCAATAGTCAAAAGACTCATCATGACAAGACTGGACTTGGATACAATCAGACTTAAAAGGGATCAAGCTTCAAAACAACAGAACAAGAAACATATCCAAAAATCTATGCAGAAACAATCAAAGGGGATAGGAGGACCTACAAAGAAGATTACAAGGACACTCCTCCACCGAAAAGATTAAAAATTCAGAATCAATGACCGACAGATAGGCCTCGGGAAGAAGAAGGATTCAGAAGATAAACTCCTTTCAGAAGATATTCAACTCCCAGGTATCAAACTATATTTTTTGGTTTATGTTATGCATGCAATAATTTTGAACATAAATCTATGATTGCAGAGCCAACAGCAGGAACATAAACAACTTTGAAATTTGTACACAAAAGGGTTATCCAAGAAGGCCTAGTGAAACACGGAGAAGAAGTTACAACATGTTTGAATCATTGAGAACTGAAGTGGAATTCTACAAGTGTAACAAATTTTGACACATGGAAAAATATTTTAGAATTACAGTTCCTCTTAGAGAACCACAATAGGACAACAACAATAACAAACAAGATCCTCAGAAGAGAACATGGATAAGAAAGAAGAATCCATATAGAAATGAAGAATGCACACTCGCTCTACAAGATAAGCAGAAGAAACGTGGTTGGTATGTTGACAATGGTTGTTCAAAACACATGACAGGTGATAAAGATAGGCTTCTTACATTAAGAAAGGAAATAAATGGATCATTCTCCTTCGGAAATGATGATTCAACTAAAATCATTGGAAAATGTACAGTCAGAATTGGAAACATGAATACCAAGGTAGAACATGTTCTACTAGTAGAAGATATGAAACATAATTTTCTAAGTGTGATTCAAATGTGTGACCAAGGTCATAAAGTTACTTTTGATTCACAAAAGTGCGAGACAAGAAAAGACAGTTCGGGAAAATTGATTGCAGCAACTGCAAGAACTTCAAGCAACATATATGTATTAAGTGAAATTGGAAATGAAAAGTGTTGTCTAGGAAAGGAAGATGAAAGTTGGCTATGGCACAAAAGAATGGGTCACATACACTTTGATAACCTTTTCAAAGTTAGGAAAAAGGAAACAGTTAGAGAAATTCCCCAGATCACGAAACCAACCAACACTTTATGCAAACATTTTCAACAAGGAAAGCAAACAAAGACCAAGTTTAAATCAAAGGAATATTCAATGACAAGACCACCAAAAATTATGTATACTGATCTAGTTGGACCAACTACAACAAAGGTTTTAAAAGGTGAGAAATAATTTATGTTATTAGTTGATGATTATACAAGAATGACTGCAGTTTGCTTTCTCAGGAATAAGTTAGAAGATTTTGAAATTTTCAAGGTCCACAAAGAAATGGTTGAAATGAAATGTATTAAAAAATCAAATGTTTGAGATCTAATAATGGGGGAGATTTCACTTCAAAGGAATTTATGGACCACTATAGCAGGCATGGAATAAAAAGGAAATTCTTCATTGCTAGGACACCTCAACAAAATGGAGTTGTTGAAAGAACGAACATGGCAGTACAGGAAATGGCTCGAACAATGCTAATGGATTCCAAATTGACAGATATCTTTTGGACACATGCAGTGCATACAATGGTTCACATTCAAAATAAATTAATTCTCAGAAACAACAATGACAAAACTCCCTATGAGCTATGGAAAGGAATACCAGCAAATGTGAAGCACTTCAGAGTATTTGGAATCAAATGCTACATCAAAAGAGAAGATGGCAGAATGGGAAAGTTTGACTCTCATGTGAAGAAAGGAGTACTTGTTGGTTACTCAAGTACATGGAAAGAATACAAGTGTTAAAATATGAGGTTGAACAAAGTTGTGGAAAGCATCAATGTAACAATTGATGAAATAGGTGGACGAGAATTAAAGGAAGAAGAAAATGAATCAATGGAAAATCTTTATGAAGAAGAAGCATAAGATGAAGAAGAAGTAGAAGGGGAAGATGAAGAGGATCAGACATAAGTTGAAGAGAAATTTTTACAAATGCCTTCAAATACACCTAGCAAACAAGTACAGAAGAATCATCCTTCAGATCATATTATTGGAAACAAGGGTGTAGGAGTTGAGACTAGAAGAAGAATTCGTTCACCAGAAAAAATGCACCTAGTACTCTTATCTACGATTGAACCAAACAATTTTGAAGAGTCCAACAAGGATGAATTACGGAATAACACTATGGATGAAGAATTGGATCAAATAGAGAAGAATGAAACTTGGGAATTGGTTCCAAGACCAAAGAATAATAATGTGATTGGCACAAAGTGGGTCTTCAGAAATAAATTGAATGAATATGGATAGGTTACAAGGAACAAATCTAGATTGGTATGTAAAGGATACATATAGGTTGAAGGAATCGACTTTGAAGAGATATTTTCCACAGTTTCCAGAATGGAAGCAATCCGGTCGCTTTTAGCTTATGCATGCTCCAAGAATATTAAAGTGTATCAGATGGACGTGAAATCAAATTTTCTGAATGGGGAACTTGAAGAAGAATTCTACATCAAACAACCAGAAGGATTTCAGTTGTCAGAGAATGCAGATTATGTGTGCAAATTGAAGAAGGCCTTGTATGTTCTAAAACAGGGTCCTAGATCATGGTACTCTAGACTGGATAAATATTTACAACATGCAGGGTTCAGAAAAGGAAGTGCAGACATCAACCTCTACATCAAAGTAACTCAAGATAGTATTTTATTAATTGAATTTTATGTTGATGATATTATTTTTGGAAGCAATGATAACAGGTTAAGCCAGAAATTTGGAATGGATATGAAAAATGAATTGAAATGTCATTACTCGGAGAACTATCCTTCTTTTTAGGTCTTCAGATACGTCAAAGCAACCAAGGAATTTTTATTTCTCAAACTAAGTATATCATAGAAATGATAAAGAGGTTCAGAATGGAATATTTCAAACCAGTTACCACTCCTATGCAAACCAGTTGCAAGTTGAGGAAATATGATGATTCAAATTCTACAGACTAGAGGAAATACATGTAAATGATTGGTAGCTTACTATATATGACAACATTCGGACCAGATGTAATGCAAGAAGTTGGACAAGTGGAACAATTTCAAGTAGCACCAAAAGAATCACATGTCGTAGCAGTAAAGAGGATTTTCAGATATCTCAAAGGAATAGAAGAGTTTGGATTATGGTACCCAAAAGGAAATGATCTATCACTTATTTCTTACATAGATGCAGATTGGGCAAGTTGCATTGATGGCCGAAAAAGCACCAATGGATCAAGGTTCTACTTGGGTGAGTGTTTAGTATCATGATTAAGAAAGAAACAATCATCAGTATCCTTATATACAGCTGAATCAGAATATATTGCAACAACAACATGTTGTACACAGTTTCTATGGATGAAACAAACTCTGATAGATATATAGGTTGAGTATGATGAGCCCATTCCAATCTATTGTGATAATACAAGTTCCATCAGTATCTCAAAGAACTCGGTGATGCACTCTAATATGAATAACATTCCAATCAAGTATAACTTTGTACAGGAACAAGTTACAGAGAATAACATCTGAGTTGAATATGTGGGCATAAAAGAACAAGTGGCAGACATCTTTACAAAACCTCTTCCACGGGAAGCCTTTGAGTATCTTCGCCAGAGACTCAGAGTAATTTCTACTCCAAAATGAATGTTTTCTAATGTTTATCTTATATGTCTTAGATTAACACAAGGAAGCACCATAAAGAGATCATTTTAGGTCGGGAGATTAGTTTCAGGAAGAGCTCAGTCAAGGGGAGTATCCCCAAGGACAATTCAGTTAGGGGGAGAAACCCTAGATGGAAATATACATTTTCCATTGATGACAAAGGGGGAGATATTTATCATATGCAGAGAACATAAGAATGGTTCCAGGGGGATCGATGGTCATGGGGAGAGCATGAGTGATATGAATTCATTATTTCATGACATGACTTCAGTATTGCATCAAAATGTTACCATCAATGCCAAAGGGGGAGATTTTTGATTAATTGGGTTGGTTGTCATTGACGTCAACCCTTGAAGAAAGTACGATAGAGAATTCCAGTAGCACAAAGGTTTGGGTAATGGACCCAAGTTTGTTTTATGGATAATGATATTATTTTTGATATATTTGCAGGTAAAACTATACTATATGGATAGTACATGCCATGCCATTTCTGGTGGTATGTGGAATGTCGTATAACTCCTCACGGTTAGAGAGTTATGGCTATGTGAAGTTGGAGAACCCTCATGGGTCATCTAGAAGCCCCAAAAGGTCAAAGTAGTCAAATTGTTTGCAAATAAAAAAATATTTAAATAATAAAGTGAAGTGATGAGTGTATTATAAGTTAAAGAGGATGCAAAAGAAATTATTTAAATAATAAAGTTAATGGAGAACTTACTAATTGTGGAAAGTGGTTAAGTTAAGTGGAGAAGTGGTTATAAGTGGGTTAACCCTAAAATCAGGAAAGTAGGTTAATATGGTTAGAAGGTAACCTCTTGAGGAATATACATAAAAGTATAAATAAGAGGCAACGGTCTCTCATTCAAAACACACTTGAATATAATTGAATATCTATTTTTGTGAAAGGTTATTTGGGAAGGTATTATTGATAGAGAAAAGTGAGGCATAAAAGGTACGGCAGAAAAAGTGTGGCAGGAAAACTGTTGTTGGCCCTTGGTTATGGAAGGAAGCGAAGAATGAGGAAGAAAAGGTAAAAAGTGAGCTTTGTGGGAGACACAGTGGCTGTCACTGGGTCAAAGTGAGCAAAAGAACAGAGAAGATGGAGCGAAGTGTGGAAAAGTAATTCATTGGATGAGGAGATCGAGGATGACAGATCAGCAAGGAAGATGGATCGAGGATGACTCGGGAAGTGGAAAAAGCCAACATTAGATGCCTTGGAGCACTGTGATATGGAGAACGAAAGATAGGTTGGAGAAGCCCGAAAAGAATGGGTCAAGTTGACCTAGGGTTGTAGACACCTAGGGTTTTGGTAATTAGGGTTTTGACTCCAAGGTTTCGACCTAAGGTTGTCGGTGAGGGATTGTAATGTATAAATAGAGGTCAAGAGGACCTAGGTTGGGTCGGTACTATGGTTGAGCCTTGTTGTCAATTATTGTTCATTGGGAGAATATTGTATTAAGGGTGAGAGAAGTGCTGAGAGAGAGAGCCTTCTGGTATTGTAAGATCTTCAACTGGGTGTGAAGATCAAGTCCTGCAGTTGGGTGCGTAGGAAGGGAGAGAGGAAGAGAGATGGAGAAGAGAGGATATGTTGGCCAAGAGCACAGAGCATAACTATAATCTTTATCTTAATATATCATAAGTACAATTTTGTGGACGTATCTTGAGAGAGAGGGTGAACCACGTACATCTGTTGTTGTGTGTGTGATTGATGCTTTGAGCTCTGATGTTGTTATATTGTTATCTTCATTATTGTATTAGATCAAATCTATAGCTATGAAGGATAGATATAGCTAGTTGAATGATATATGCATGTTAGGTTGTTGTTGTAATAAGAACCACTTGATATTCCCTTGGTTGTAGACATCTCTATCCTGCAATGCCCTCATAGTTGCTTTGGGTGAGACTACATCTTCTTCACAGGTGTTGCCGAAAGGGCTAGTAGCTAGGGCTTGTTGGTGTGCTCTTAGAGATGAACCCTAGGTATTCCCATGTGCCAACAAATGGTTCTGTTGCCAGGATTTGAATATTTTTAAGGGAATGTCAAGGTGGTTCCCTTCGAAGATAGAGATTCAAAAGTGGGTATAGGATCAAGAGAAGGACTTCGTTGAATCCCAGAACAAGAACCCTAAAATAAGCACTGAAGATTGGCTACAAAGATACATCTTCACCGACATTCATGAGATATTCTTTGGAGGAATCCATCAAGAGCTACATGAGTGGTTAGTTAGGTTAGCTGACACACAGTTTGAAATCAAATCTAGACCCCTGTGGTTTGGACACCAACATTGATCCAAAAGGTCAAGAGAGTCAACAATGTTGTATCCAGAGCAGTAGATCACTAGTTTGATAGTACCATCAGAGGATATATCACTAAGTTTGTTGTTGACAGAACAAAATCGTATAGTCAAGCTAAGAGATACTTTTTCAAGGGACCCAGAAGAAAAAAATTTCACTTCCTAAAGCTAAGAATCAAGATGCTCTTGCATGAAAACCACATATTGAAGATACAGTAGATTGATCTGACCTGAAAAGGCTAATGTTCAAGATCTTGGACATTGACAGCGACAAAGAAGCAGGACATACACATAGTGGGAAAGTATTATGAGGAGTTCACCTTGAGAATTTGTTTAATAAAAACTATGGAGAAGAAGGTTTCTATAGTGGAGAAGAGGTAGATCTAACCGATGAAGAGCATCTAGAGTCCACTACAACAGAAGAAGGGGAAGTCGAAGAACTGTGCCAAAGCAAGCCAGAAACCTCAGGAACTGCGTGAACTCCTAAAGTAAGTAACGTTAATCCTCTTATTGTCCTAACAATACTTAGTAGACAGAATATTCATAACCACCAGAGTCTTCAGAGTACTGTTACCAGTAGCCCAGGATCTACTCAAACAAGAACCCTAGTCAGCTTTATGGCAGATGAAATGAGACTCCCTATCTTTAGAGGAGATGGATCTGAAGATCTAGATCAGCATTGGTTTTTGTGTGAGGCCGTATGGAATATTAAAATTATCACTGATGAAGCCATCAAGAGAACCTAGTTCAGCACTACACTAAGGGACCGTGCACTGAGCTGGTACATGAAACTTGTCCAAGGATTGGCATAGCCTAAGCCTCTAAATGAGATCAAGAATGCGCTAATTGTAGAGTTTAAGAAACCTAAGTCAGAGTCACAATCTATTACGGAACTAAAAGAGATTAAACAAAAGGTAGCAGAACTTGTTTGGGATTTTGACCAGAGATTCAAGACCCTGACAGGTCGATTAACTTTCCATATCCTCGACAAACAGAAAAAAGAGTGGTTCATCACTACATTGTTACCACACATAAGAATACCTTTGATGCAGTAGAAGATTTCATCTCAGGCAGAATATTTGGAGATCGCCATGAATCTTGAATCAACACCAATGGGAGAATCTAGCTCAGGCATTAGCCAGATCATGAGCCAGCTAACTAGTTTGTCTTTACAGGTCGAGGATATGAAGAAAGATAAGGGAAAAGAAAAAAGGGAAGATATCTGGTGTGTAAGATGTATATCTGAAGGCCATGATAAGGAAAATTGTCCCTTATTTCATGAGTACTTGGAATCATGGGCACCGAGCCCCTTAAAGCAAGTTAACCTACCCTGGTGCGATGTATGCAGAAATAGGCATCACCCAGGTGAGTGCTACTACATACAAAAGTATGTTCAAACACCCACAAACTTGTATTGTACATTCTGTAAATCAGTGGGGCATGATGATCGGGATTGTAGAGCTTATGATCTCATGCATGAAAGGTCGAGAGACATATACAAGATTCAAGCAAAGTACAATAAGGGGGAAACACTCTACAGTACAACTCTCTAGGGAGAGGAAATTTCACTCCTCATGGTGGCTACAGAGGACGAGGATGAGGAGGAGGTATGGGCCAAGGCTGAGGAAAAATAATCTGTTACAACTACGCATAGCCAGGACATTTAGCAAGGGATTATCAGAATTCCTGCACAACCTGTAGTTACTGTAACTCCTTCGAGAATGTCATAGAAGAATGCCCTGTGCTACTGGCTAAACTTCAGGAGAGATGAGGAACCTAATAGAACCCACAAGTACAACTGATATATGTTGAACCTCATGGAGTAGACCCTAGATTCATTGTTATTACTCGAGGAGGCGTTGCTACAGGCGAAGACAGAGCAGCCCAAGGAAAGACTGAAAATGACCGCAAAGTCAGGAAAGCTATAGAAAATACCCCAACATTCGATGCTAAGAAATAAATACAGATATTCGAGGAGGCAAGAAAAGAGTTCAAAGGAAATCAAGGATCTTCATCAAAGAGACAACCAGAAATCAAAGAATACGGCATGCCTCATGCATTTGATACATTTGCATCACCAACAGAAGGGAAAGTGGTAAGAAAACTCATGGAATTCTTGCACACTTGTGTTAAGTTGATTCAAGATAAAGGCGTTGTACAAGAATTACAATATTTAATCAAGTAGTATGAAATAGGAAATATAGACCCCTTACTGGATAGAGAAGTGCACCAAATTGGAAAATGGAGAAGGACAAATAAAGAATTACACTTGAATGCTCAGATATGAGAGTATGAGATAGACTATGTGATCCTCGACTTAGGGTTAGAAGTCAATTCATGACGAAGTAGACTCAGGTACTGATGGGAAAACCCAAGCTGATATATTCCCCTATCAGGATTTGCATGGATAATCAGCAAGTTGTCAACCCATTTGGACGATTAGAGCATGTCCTAGTGGCCATCAATGGAGTAATAACCTTTGCAGATTTTGACGTAATTGAAATTGTTGATGATAGTTTCCCTTACCCTACATTGTTAGGAATCGATTGGGCCTTCGACAATTCCACTATTGTTTATTTAAAGAAATGACACATGACATTTGAGAAAGTTGGACTTAGGGTCATTGCACTTTTAGATCCAAATGAAGGTCCACGATACATAGAACCTATCAGAGAAGAGGACCACACATTTGAACTGGAAAACATCTACAAATTAACAGCCAGACAACAAGATTATATCAACCCTATAGCTAACAAAAATCTGAGTTGGCAAATTGACAGTACATTTTCATCCGACTCAGACGAAGCACTGGAGAATTAGTAGAACCAGATGTATGAAGTTGTTAGCGATTATTTTTGTCTTGGGCGCAAAAGAAACTAGGTCTACAGGTTGCATGAGAAGCGCCCGAGCGCAGCACACAGAAGAAATCCATTTCGGGCCCAGGGCAAGCGAGCGAGCGCTCCGATTTCAACGTTCAGGATGTATCCAAAGAATTAGATCAGCGGTGGGAGGGAAATCGTGATTAGCAAAGTTGCACTAAGGTTAGCGCAATGGATAGCACCCATAGCATGTTCAGAAATGGATGACAACCATTCACCCCAAAGGGCACGTGGCACGACATCTTGTCACGTCGACTTTTCGGCAATCACAAATGCAAAGGGTGAAGGTTTTACGTCTTTGAACATCGCAAAACCCCGAACCCCGACAGCACCGAAAGTGCCGAAACTGGGGCCCGCAACATCATGAGGCATTTTCAGCCGTCCATCTAAAGGGAACACCTGGCAGCAAATTGAGCCATCTCGGCGTTTCGCCTATCGCGACTTCAAGACACAAAAAGTAGCTCCATTGTATTCTGATGCACGAGATGTTGGGAGAGTCCCAGACCCGTGCCCACAACAGAGTTGTGTGAGTTCAAGACCGTCAGATCTCAGAGGGACCTGTGGCACCAGATCGAGTTGTCTCGGCGTTTCGCTCATCACGATTTCAAATTGCAGGAATAGCTCCTTCCCATTCGCAAACACCGAAAGCATATTGGAAATAAGCGCATGGTCACAACCCATGGTCACTTGGGGAGAGGAAGGAGCTACGTAAAGAAGGCCAAAGGCACCGAGTTCAGATCCAGAGGGGATCATCGTGATCTCCAGGTGCCATCGGACCCGATATCAATACTATTTCTATCATTGAAGTAAATGAAGGCAAGAGCAGGTGGTTGAAACCTCCTTTCATTCATTAAGTGAGGGGAATGGAGGGTCTGGCGAGCCGCCTACTCGCAGAGGTCATGTGTATCAATTTTCTCAAAGAATCCATGCTGAAGTCCTCAGCTCGACAGAGAAGTCTGCACACGCTAGCCGAGCACTTAATGGCTCAGCTACCCTCCTTACAGGAGCCATGCGTAGTTAAGGTGGCACTTAAAGAAAGATATTGGTACAAGTTTGACTGAAGGGACACCAAGCTTTGGGTGACTGGACACGCCTCTGTGAGGTGAATTTTCCTGAGTATATAGACTCAGTCTTTGTATTTTTTGGAGGTATCGATGGTAGAGCAGGGCTCCCTACTGTAAATTTTTAACAGATATTCTAGTTTGTTGGTTATGCATCTGTATATGAGATATCTTGTTTTCTGACAGACAATTTTTCTTACTCCATCTAATTTTCGTCTCATGCTAAGAGACTTTGTGATTGACTGATTCGCACGAATTATTGCAGTTATGTTATAATAAAATATTTATTGTTGCATTATTTCATTCTCTGGATTTTGCGTTTGAATGTAAGATGATATTGCGTTTGGAAGTCTTCTTCCACAGCCTGTTAGAAACCCGATGTTAATAACAGACCTCTGCTTTCCTCTTATATAAGTCTTCCGCCTGTTCACCCTTTACTATAGCTCACTGTATGAAGTTTATATAAGACCTCACTCACCTATGCATTCCTGGCCTAGTTTTGGAGTTGGAATGATATTGTTTTGAGTTGGCTTCCATTCGGTCATCCCATCTATAAACCATTGTGACATAAAACTGATGGGCGTCGGGATCTTCTCCTGCTAGCAATATAGGAGTGACTTCCATCGCCAACATTTATGGTGCCGCTGCTGGGGACGAAATTGAAGATTTTCCCTGGGTAGAATGACATTGAGCCTCTGAATCCGAAGGTGCATCGGATTATCGGAGCCTTTCAAGATTGCTAATATGCACCTGGCAACTCCATTGTGACGACTCCACTGTTGCGGACCTGCCTTGTTAATTGTGGCTTTCAGAGGTAGTCATATGCGATCTCATCCACAACTACCTCTAGAAATTCCTGAAGCATATCCAGAGGCAGTGCTCAGAAAGGGAAAGGCCTCTAAAGAAGAAGTGTACATCATTGAACCAGGTAATCCACCATATCCTTCTGTGGGATCTCCTTTTTCTCCTCCGCAGTTTCCCGACAGGCATGTTTCTGCAGTTTTCCGTTTCCTAAATTTTGGGAGTGTTCCTGTTGAGTTTTCCTCTCCTTTTCTAGGACAGGAGGGAAAAGACCTTGTCACTCCCCTCTCCCCTGAAGTTGTACCCTGGCGTAGATCCAGGACCACAGAAGATTTCCCTACGCCTAGTTTAACCACTCCTGTGCATAGAGGAGCACCCGCTGAATTGAGCTCGTTAGCCTTATCCTTAAATCCCCTCTTGTTTCCCACTCCACTTCGAGACTCATTCTCAGTAACCCCTTTGCGAACTCTTTCTCCTCCAAATTCTCCTCCACCTAATATTCCTATGGCTGGTGCTAATCCCACTCTGAGTAGAATGGACACCATAGTTGTTTCTAGGTATGCTCCCTTGATCTTACCTCATCCCATGAATCCTTTCCCTGCTAGAGATTACTTGAAATATATTCCCAAGTTCATCGGGGAAGGGGATATAACTGTGGAAGAACACCTGGCCGCTTTCTACAGTTATGCAGACAACCTGAACATTGGAGATGAAGATGTCTGGATGAGGGTTTTTGTCCAGAGCGTGGATGGTGAGGTAAGGAAATGGTTTAGAGTATTAGCTCTCGGATCTATTGCTGGAATTGAAGATCTGGATAATTCTTTCCTGAGGCAGTGGGGAGATAAGAAGGATTTCATGTATTATATGACTGAGTTCGGGTCTTTGAAGAAGAAGGAAGGAGAGTCTGTCTCTGAATTCTCCAAAACATTCAATAAAATGTACCACAAAATCACCGCAGAGATTAAACCCTCAGAAGCCTCGGCTAAGATCACTTACTCCAGCGCTTTTGATCCCGATTTCCTCCTACTGCTAAGAGAGAGAAGAGCTACCGCATTGGCCCACATGCAGGATGCAGCCGTGGAGGTAGAATCTAATGTATTGGCGGTGAATCGACTCAGGAGCGCCAGTGATAGAAATATGTCCAAGAACAGGCCTGAAGCTTCCTCATCCAGTCCCTCTCCCCTGCCCCATCAGACAGATGAGACAGCTAGAGCACTAAAATCTCTTTCTGCCAGAATGGAAAGGTGGGAATTAGAAGGTAAGCCCATTTACAAAAATCCCCAAAATGCAGATACTAGGGGTTTCAGGAAGCCTAATAACAATGTGCCACAGGATTTTCCTAGAGAACAAAGGAGCAGGGACAGGGATGATCAGAGGATTCATACCCCTCTCCAGAACAACCTAGATTCTCATGAGGATAGAGAGGAGATAGACGAGCTTGGCCCTGAAATTCATTGTATTGAAGAAGCCCCTCCTTTTCCCCATTTGACACAGTCTGCATATGAATAATCCTTGACGAGCATTCAAATCCATGAGTTGGGTAAAGGAGAAACGGTCGGTCATACCCCTAACAGATACAATCTCAGGTCAAGAAGGAAAGAAGGAGACTTTGACAGCCAAGACCAGCCCCTCATAGTATATAGGCCTACTAAGTCTGCGACAGCCACTACTAAAGAAAAGAAAACTCTGAGCGCTTCGCCAGCAGCCAAAGAGCCTGTCACTGAGGTAAGGGAAGCTCCTAAGCTGATTTCCTCCTATAATTTTGAGCATGAAATTCAAAATATCATAATTCTCGTTCCCCTCTCAGAGCTAGTTAAAAATGAGGACCTCAAAAGGTCCCTTTCCAAGCTGCTACAATCCGAGTCCCCCCAACCTCCCTCTGACTCAGTGAACCTTCAAGATGAGAAACCAGCTGTCATCCTAGGTCCCATGGTAGAAGAAAGAGAAGATTCATCCCCTCCCTTCTACACCTCCCTGAACATACATGATAAAGTGATACATAACTACCTCATGGACTCGGGAGCTTTCCATAACCTTATGCCCAAAATAGTAATGGAAGAGTTGGGACTGGAAGTGACAAAAGCTTACCATGATTTGTATTCTTTCGATTCAAGGAGAGTGCAGTGTCTAGGAGTCATCAAAGACATGGTGGTTTCATTGTTTTAGTTGCCCATGAAAAGTGTGGTCATGGATATTGTGGTAGCTGTTGTTCCCCCCAAATTTGGTATGATGTTGTCCAGGTCTTGGATTAAAAGACTGGGAGGAACGTTACAGATGGATCTCACATATGCCACCATTCTAGTCTTTGGGGGGGAACACAGGAGGTTGTACAGAGAAGCCCAACTGGACTATATTGTCAGTGATGAAGCAGACCCTACTAACCACCCCATATTTGCACTTGACACGGATCTAGGGTCTAGTTTTTTGTAGATCATTGAGACTCTTGAGGTCCCTTTACAGATCAGAAAAATTCCCATTCTTAATCAGGAGATGCCCCCTCTAACCACCTCTGTTTGGAAAATGTTCTTCGATAGAGCTTCCTCTGAAATGGGCACAGGGGCTGGAGTGATTTTCATATCACCTTGTCAAGAGACTATATCTCTATCATACAAGATGGAATTTGAAACCACCAACAATGTGGCAGAGTATGAAGCTCTTGTTCTGGGTATGAGAGCTGCAAAGGAAATGGGAATAAAAGAGATGGTTGTGTTCAGAGATGCGGAATTGATTATCCAACAGGTCAGGAATGTTTATCAGGCCAAGCATCCTCGGCTCAAGAGTTACAGAAACGAGGTATGGGACCTAATTGATAATTCTTTCTCAGCTTTCAATATTAATTTTGTCTCGAGGGAAGACAATACCTCGGCCGACTCCTTAGCGGTCTCGACTAGTCTATTCAGGGTCCCTCTACCGCCGAAGATCCATGGTGAGGTCGAAGTAAGATACAGGCCCTCTTTACCAGACAATGTCAAACACTGGAAGATGTTCGAAGATGATCCAGAAATGGAAAGGTTTCTACAATCTGTGGACAAATTTTCTGCATTGCACATTGACCAGGATCCCGACCTGGAAGGTGACCCTTGTCCTGAGGAGTTTTTAAATAAAATCGCTAATCATCAGATCATTCAGTTGCCCAGCAATCACATTCCAAGAGGACTTGTCCCGTTAGAAAGATTGTTCGATGGGAATGATGTGTCAGTAAAGGGCAAGGTCTCAAATGAATATGTCGATACAACTGAATGCAACATTGAATCACAGGAGGAGCCTAGGTTTGTCAAATTGTCAAGCAGTTTGACCACAGAACAGAGGGCCAAATATACGCAATTGTTGCGAGAGTTTTCCGATGTGTTTGCATGGACATACGAAGACCTCAAGACGTATGACACATCTGTCACTGAGCACAAGATCCCGTTGAAGGAAGAGGCTAGGCCATTCAGGCAGAAGCTAAGACAGATAAATCCCATGTTTCTTCCCGTCATGGAGAAGGAAGTAAAAAAGTTGTTGGATGCACGAATCATTGTCCCCTTGAGATATTCTGAGTGGGTGGCAAACTTGGTCCCAGTAAGGAAGAAAAGTGGAGAAATCAGGCTTTGTGTCGATTTCAGGAACCTGAACAGAAGCTCAAAGAAAGACAATTACCCCCTACCTAATATGGAACATATATTGTAGAGGGTAACTGGTGCATCCAGGATATCCATGATCGATGGGTTTTCTGGCTACAATCAGATATCGGTCATGCCTGAGGATAGGGAGAAGACAACCTTCACCACTCCTTGGGGAACATTCATGTATGAAAAGATGCCATTTGGACTTATGAATGCAGGAGAAACATTTCAGTGAGCCATGGATATAGCCTTCATTGGGGAGAAGGACCAGTTTGTGGTGATCTATCTCGATGACATCACGGTCTTCTCCAGCTCAGACAAGGAACACCACCGCCACTTGAGGAAAGTTTTCGTGAAATGTCGGAGGTTCGGCCTGTCCCTAAACCCTAAGAAATCTTTGTTCGCTATGCAGGAAGGGAAGTTATTGGGACATATAGTATCAGCAGAGGGAGTGAGAATTGATCCTAGCAAGGTGGAGGCAATTCAAGCCTTGTCACTTCCCAGGTCTAAAAAAGAGGTTCAGGCCTTTTTGGGGAAAATTAATTTTCTAAGGAGGTTTGTCTCAAATTTTTCCGAGCTAGTGAAACACATCACGACCATGCTCAGGAAGGGAAATGAAGTGAAATGGACCGCTGAGCCCAGGGCATCCTTTGACCAAATAAAAAGGGTGCTAACTAAGGCACCTGTGTTGATTGGTCCAGATTATTCCAAGTCGTTCCTAGTTTTTTGTTTTGCCTCTTTCGATACGGTTGCGGCGGTGTTATTGCAGAAAAATGAGGAGGGGAAAGAGCAGCCCATTTCCTTCTTCATCAAGGCGTTAAGAGACGCAAAGATCAAGTATGAAATCATGGAAAAATAGGCCTATGCCTTAGTGAAAGCTCTCAAAGCTTTCAGATTTTACGTCTTACATTCAAAGGTAATTGCATACGTTCCTTCAGCTTCTGTGAAGGACATCCTTGTATAGCCCAACGTAGATGGGAAAAGAGGCATATGGATCACTAAAATCCTATAATTTGACTTAGAGATAAATCCCACCAAGTTGGTCAAGGGGCAAGGTTTAGCCAAGCTACTAGCTGAATCCAATTGTGAAGCCTTGGGAGTTAGTTTCATCAACACTCGCTCGGGAACTCAGCAAGCTGAGTTGCCCAGCCAACGCTCTCAAGATGGCTTATCGCTAGCAGATTGTGCCTGGTATCGTGACATTCTGTACTTTCTACAGGAATTGAAGCCTCTGGATGGAATGGGTAAAAGCAAGGCAAGAGATTTAAAGCTCAAGGCGGTTAGGTATTGTCTCATTGAGCAAGTCTTGTACTGGAAAGATCCTTTAGGGATGTTGCTGATATGTTTGAACCCACTAGAAGCCAAGAAAGTTATGTTTGATTTCCATGAAGGTCTTTGTGGGGGGCATCATTTCTGGAAGACCACAGCTCATAAGATCCTCAGGGCTGGATATTGCTGGCCTACCTTATTCGTTGATGTCTGCAGAGGAATCAGAGCTTGCATCAAATGTCAAAAGTTCTCAAGAAAGCAACAGCTCAAATCGCTGCCATTGAAGCCTATAGTATCTCCAGCACCTTTTCAACAGTGGGGGTTGGACTTCATTGGAGAAATTCATCCTCCCTCAAGTGGTCAACAAAGATGGATTCTGACAGCAACAGATTATTTCACCAAGTGGATAGAAGCTGTCCCCACCAGAAGCGCATCACACAAAGTAATTATTAGCTTCCTAGAGGATATCATAGCCAGATTTGGATGTCCCAGCAGGATCGTCACCAATAACACTGCTTCTTTCAGGTCTGAGCCTCTAATTAAGTTATGCGAATACTTCCAGATCTCACTAATTCACTCCACCCCCTACTATCCCCGAGGCAGCGGTTTAGCAGAGTCCTCCAACAAAAGCCTGATAAGGATCATTAATATACTATTGGAGGACAACAAAAGGGCCTAGGATTCGAAGTTGAAATTTTCCCTCTGGGCTGATCGAGTGACAACAAAGAAATCTCTGGGCACCTTGCCTTTTTAGCTGGTCTACGGAACAGAGGCGGTTTTTCATACTCAGCTCGCCTTACATGTGGCGAAATTCTTTCAAGACTTTGAGGGAGAACCAAATCATATGATCAGAAGGATTCATCAGATAGTGGAAGTGCAACAAATAAGAGAACAGGTGAGGACCACAGCTCATAGTCATTAGGAAAAGGTCAAACAGGCTTTTGACAGGAGGGTTAGGAAGAAATAATTCGAGATCGGGGATTTGGTATTTAAGTGGGACGCCCCCAAGCAGGACAAAGGAAAACATAGCAAGTTTTACGCCCTCTGGATTGGCCCCTTCAAAATATCTAAGGTTTTCTCAAACAACACGTACGGGTTGTGAGATCTAGAGGGTGAAGAGGTTTTTAGCAGCCCAGTGAATGGGCATCTTCTGAAGAAATGCTTTATTTGAGCCTCAGACGGCTCCCTTGTTTGTAAATATTATCCTTTAGTTCTTGGCTTATTTTCTTTTTGCATGTTTTCTGGCTTAATAAGTGACTCCATAGCCCAATAGCAAGGCACTGAAGCTGCAGAAGGTGTTCTTAGAGCATCGCAAGGATGAATCTATCCCCCATGGAGCCTAATTTTAGTGATTATTTTTGTCTTGGGCGCAAAAGAAACCAGTTTTGCAGGTTGCACGAGAAGCACCCGAGCGCAGCACACAGAAGAAATCCATTTTGGGCCCAGGGCAAGCGAGCGAGCACTCCAATTTCAACGTTCAGGATGTATCCAAAGAATCAGATCAGCGGTGGGCGGGAAATCGCGATTAGCAAAGTTGCGCTAAGGTTAGCGCAATGGATAGCACCCATAGCATGTTCAGAAATGGATGACAGTCATTCACCCCAAAGGGCACGTGGCACGAGATATGGTCGTGTCGGATTTTAGGCAATCGCGAATGCAAAGGGTGAAGGTTTTATGTCTTTGAACATCGTGAAACCCCGAACCCTGACAGCGTCGAAAGTGCTGAAACTGGGGCCCGCGAAATCACGAGGCATTTTCAGCAAATTGAGCCATCTCGACGTTTCTCCTATCACGACTTCAAGACGCAAAAAGCAGCTCCATTGTATTCTGATGCATGAGATGCTAGGAGAGTCCTGGACCCGGGCCCACAACAGCATTGTGTGAGTTCAAGACCACCAGATCTCAGAGGGATGTGTGGCACCAGATCGAGCCGTCTTGGCATTTCACTCATCACGATTTCAAATTGCAGGAATATCTCCTTCCCATTCGCGAATGCCGAAAGCGTATTGGAAATAAGCACATGGTTACAGCCCATGGTCACTTGGGGAGAGGAAGGAGCTACGTAAAGAAGGCCAAAGGCGTCGAGTTCAGATACAGAGGGGATCATCGCGATCTCCAGGTGCCATTGGACCTGATCTCAATATTGTTTCTAGCATTGAAGTAAATGAAGGCAAGAGCGGGTGGTTGAAACCTCCTTTCATTCATTCAGTGAGGGGAATGGAGGGTCTGGCGAGCCGCCTGCTCGTAGAGGTCCTGTGTATCGATTTTCTCAAAGAAGCCATGCCGAAGTCCTCATCTCGACAGAGAAGTCTGCACATGCTAGCCAAGCACTTAATGGCTCAGCTACCCTCCTTATAGGAGCCATGTGTAGTTAAGGTGGCACTTAAAGAAAGATATTGGTGCGAGTTTGACTGAAGGGACACCAAGCTTTGGGTGACTGGACATGCCTCTGTGAAGTGAATTTTCTTGAGTATATAGACTCAGTCTTTGTATTTTTTGGAGGTATTGATGGTAGAGCAGGGCTCCCTACTGTGAAGTTTTAACAGATATTATAATTTGTTGGTTATGCATCTGTATATGAGATATCTTGTTTTATGACAGACAGTTTTTCTTACTCCATCTAATTTTTGTCTCATGCTAAGAGAGTTCGTGATTGACTGATTCGCGCGAATTATTGTAGTTATGTTATAATAAAAGATTTATTGTTGCATTATTGCATTCTCTAGCTTTTGCGTTTGAATGTAAGATGATAGTGTGTTTGGACGTCTTCTTCCACAGCCTGTTAGAAACCCGATGTTAATAACAGACCTCTACTTTCCTCTTATATAAGTCTTCCACCTGTTCACCCTTTAGTACAGCTCACTGTCTGAAGTTTATATAAGACCTCACTCACCTATGCATTACTGGCCTAGTTTTGGAGTTGGAATGATATTGTTTTGAGTTGGCTTCCATTCGGTCATCCCATCTATAAACCATCCTGACATAAAACGGATGGGCGTCAGGATCTGCTCCTGCTAGCAATCCAGGAGTGACTTCCGTCGCCAACAGAAGTATCTACAAGAAGATGTGCTAGGATAACCAGAGAAGTTCATTGGATTGAAACAATAGTGAGTAATATACCCACATTTGATGGGTTGAACCCCTTAGAAAACTTCTTATCAGAATTTGATACAAGTGTACCAACACAATGGAGGCTATTGGAAATGGATGAGGCCATGAAATCCACACCAGCGAGATGGTGGGGGACACATAAAATCAATATTACAGACTGGACACAATGCCAAACTTTGATGACAACGCGGTTTTGAGCACAAGTAGGAAGTTGCGAAGCATGGTA
This sequence comes from Picea engelmannii, assembly GCA_009831015.1. Taxonomy (NCBI): domain Eukaryota; kingdom Viridiplantae; phylum Streptophyta; class Pinopsida; order Pinales; family Pinaceae; genus Picea; species Picea engelmannii. Next base: position 13,321 of record ML837349.1, on the reverse strand, counting down.
CATAGGTCGAAGCTGCCCAAAGGACCCATTACGAAGTTGTGAAGAGGCATGGAGTGACATTCCTATAGAAAAATGGGTACACAGATTCATCAATACTCTGGATACCACCCCGATTAACTTGTACCTTCAAGCAGAGATGTGCCTTGTCACTTCAGAATGGGAAGGTATGATCCAGAATTTTATAACCACCTTTTTGTTTGACATTGAATTTCCTTCTGTAGATCAAGCACTACAGATGGTGAGACAGAAAGTATTTGATGAGGCATCTAGCCTGCCTTTGGAGAAAGAAGAGGATGAATGGACTGCACCCCTCAAGAAACTATAGACCTGCTACAACATTAATGTCGACGAAGACGATGACCCAAGGAAGGTGAATATCAAGGAAACAGAAGGTCAGAGAGATGTGGAAGGACCAGGAGTTGAACTACCATTCATTGGATAGCCGATAAAGATAAAGAAAGTCAATATCGGGATAGAGGAAACACCAAAGCTTGCCAATGTCAGAGATTACTGGGACGCTTCTACCATTGAAAAAATCACAGAATTATTGCATGAGTATCAAGACTTGTTCCCGACCAAGTTCAATGATATGAACGGAATCAAAGGACCTATGGGAGAAATGAGAATACCTTTGAAACCAGACATGAAGCCAGTCAAGCAAAGACCCTACATATTGAACCAAAAATATAAGGAAAAAGTGAATATCGAACTCGACAGAATGCTGGAAGCAGGGATTATTGAACCTGTCAAAGAGTCGGAGTGGATTAGCCCCATGGTAGTGCAATATAAGAAGACA
>ML837349.1:0-12425 GCA_009831015.1 Picea engelmannii | reverse complement strand
CCAAGAACTAAAGGATAATATTTACAAACAAGGGAGCCGTCTGAGGCTCAAATAAAGCATTTCTTCAGAAGATGCCCATTCACTGGGCTGCTAAAAACCTCTTCACCCTCTAGATCTCACAACCCGTACGTGTTGTTTGAGAAAACCTTAGATATTTTGAAGGGGCCAATCCAGAGGGCGTAAAACTTGCTATGTTTTCCTTTGTCCTGCTTGGGGGCGTCCCACTTAAATACCAAATCCCCGATCTCGAATTATTTCTTCCTAACCCTCCTGTCAAAAGCCTGTTTGACCTTTTCCTAATGACTATGAGCTGTGGTCCTCACCTGTTCTCTTATTTGTTGCACTTCCACTATCTGATGAATCCTTCTGATCATATGATTTGGTTCTCCCTCAAAGTCTTGAAAGAATTTCGCCACATGTAAGGCGAGCTGAGTATGAAAAACCGCCTCTGTTCCGTAGACCAGCTAAAAAGGCAAGGTGCCCAGAGATTTCTTTGTTGTCACTCGATCAGCCCAGAGGGAAAATTTCAACTTCGAATCCTAGGCCCTTTTGTTGTCCTCCAATAGTATATTAATGATCCTTATCAGGCTTTTGTTGGAGGACTCTGCTAAACCGCTGCCTCGGGGATAGTAGGGGGTGGAGTGAATTAGTGAGATCTGGAAGTATTCGCATAACTTAATTAGAGGCTCAGACCTGAAAGAAGCAGTGTTATTGGTGACGATCCTGCTGGGACATCCAAATCTGGCTATGATATCCTCTAGGAAGCTAATAATTACTTTGTGTGATGCGCTTCTGGTGGGGACAGCTTCTATCCACTTGGTGAAATAATCTGTTGCTGTCAGAATCCATCTTTGTTGACCACTTGAGGGAGGATGAATTTCTCCAATGAAGTCCAACCCCCACTGTTGAAAAGGTGCTGGAGATACTATAGGCTTCAATGGCAGCGATTTGAGCTGTTGCTTTCTTGAGAACTTTTGACATTTGATGCAAGCTCTGATTCCTCTGCAGACATCAACGAATAAGGTAGGCCAGCAATATCCAGCCCTGAGGATCTTATGAGCTGTGGTCTTCCAGAAATGATGCCCCCCACAAAGACCTTCATGGAAATCAAACATAACTTTCTTGGCTTCTAGTGGGTTCAAACATATCAGCAACATCCCTAAAGGATCTTTCCAGTACAAGACTTGCTCAATGAGACAATACCTGACCACCTTGAGCTTTAAATCTCTTGCCCTGCTTTTACCCATTCCATCCGGAGGCTTCAATTCCTGTAGAAAGTACAGAATGTCACGATACCAAGCACAATCTACTAGCGATAAGCCATCTTGAGAGCGTTGGCTGGGAAACTCAGCTTGCTGAGTTCCCGAGCGAGTGTTGATGAAACTAACTCCCAAGGCTTCACAATTGGATTCAGCTAGTAGCTTGGCTAAACCTTGCCCCTTGACCAACTTGGTGGGATTTATATCTAAGTTAAATTATAGGATTTTAGTGATCCATCTGCCTCTTTTCCCATCTACGTCGGGCTATACAAGGATGTCCTTCACAGAAGCTGAAGGAACGTATGCAATTAGCTTTGAATGTAAGACGTAAAATCTGAAAGCTTTGACAACTTTCACTAAGGCATAGGCCTATTTTTCCATGATTTCATACTTGATCTCTGCGTCTCTTAACGCCTTGCTGAAGAAGGCAATGGGCTGCTCTTGCCCCTCCTCATTTTTCTGCAATAACACCGCCGCAACCATATCGAAAGAGGCAAAACAAAAAACTAGGAACGGCTTGGAATAATCTGGACCAATCAACACAGGTGCCTTAGTTAGCACCCTTTTTATTTGGTCAAAGGATGCCCTGGGCTCAGCGGTCCATTTCACTTCATTTCCCTTCCTGAGCATGGCCGTGATGTGTTTCACTAGCTCGGCAAAATTTGAGACAAACCTCCTTAGAAAATTAATTTTCCCCAAAAAGGCATGAACCTCTTTTTTAGACCTGGGAAGTGACAAGGCTTGAATTGCCTCCACCTTGCTAGGATCAATTCTCACTCCATCTGCTGATACTATATGTCCCAATAACTTCCCTTCCTGCATAGCGAACAAAGATTTCTTGGGGTTTAGGGACAGGCCGAACCTCCGACATTTCACGAAAACTTTCCTCAAGTGGAGGCGGTGTTCCTTGTCTGAGCTGGAGAAGACCGTGATGTCATCGAGATAGATCACCACAAACTGGTCCTTCTCCCCGATGAAGGCTATATCCATGGCTCACTGAAATGTTTCTCCTGCATTCATAAGTCCAAATGGCATCTTGGCATACATGAATGTTCCCCAAGGAGTGGTGAAGGCTGTCTTCTCCCTATCCTCAGGCATGACCGATATCTGATTGTAGCCAGAAAACCCATCGATCATGGATATCCTGGATGCACCAGTTACCCTCTGCAATATATGTTCCATATTAGGTAGGGGGTAATTGTCTTTCTTTGAGCTTCTATTCAGGTTCTTGAAATCGACACAAAGCCTGATTTCTCCACTTTTATTCCTTACTGGGACCAAGTTTTCCACCCACTCAGAATATCTCAAGGGGACAATGATTCGTGCATCCAACAACTTTTTTACTTCCTTCTCCATGACGGGAAGCAACATGGGATTTATCTGTCTTAGCTTCTGCCTGAATGGCCTAGCCTCTTCCTTCAACGGGATCTTGTGCTCAGTGAAAGATGTGTCATACGTCTTGAGGTCTTCGTATGTCCATGCAAACACATCGGAAAACTCTCGCAACAACTGCGTATATTTGGCCCTCTGTTCTGTGGTCAAACTACTTGACAATTTGACAAACCTAGGCTCCTCCTGTGATTCAATGTTGCATTCAGTTGTATCGGCATCTTCATTTGAGACCTTGCCCTTTACTGGCACATCATTCCCATCGAACAATCTTTCTAACGGGACAAGTCCTCTTGGAATGTGATTGCTGGGCAACTGAATGATCTGATGATTAGCGATTTTATTTAAAAACTCCTCAGGACGAGGGTCACCTTCCAGGTCGGGATCCTGGTCAATGTGCAATGAAGAAAATTTGTCCACAGATTGTAGAAACCTTTCCATTTCCGGATCATCTTCGAACACCTTCCAGTGTTTGACATTGTCCGGTAAAGAGGGCCTGTATATTACTTCGACCTCACCATGGATCTTCGGCGGCAGAGGGACCCTGAATAGACTAGTCGAGACCGCTAAGGAGTCGGCCGAGGTATTGTCTTCCCTCGAGACAAAATTAATATTGAAATATGAGAAAGAATTATCAATTAGGTCCCATACCTCGTTTCTGTAACTCTTGAGTCGAGGATTCTTGGCCCGATAAACATTCCTGACCTGTTGGATAATCAATTCCACATCTCTGAACACAACCATCTCTTTTATTCCCATTTCCTTTGCAGCTCTCATACCCAGAACAAGAGCTTCATACTCTGCCACATTGTTGGTGGTTTCAAATTCCAGCTTGTATGATAGAGATATAGTCTCTTGACAAGGTGATATGAAAATCACTCTAGCCCCTGTGCCCATTTCAGAGGAAGCTCTGTCGAAGAACATTTTCCAAACAGAGGCGGTTAGAGGGGGCATCTCCTGATTAAGAATGGGAATTTTTCTGATCTGTAAAGGGACCTCAAGAGTCTCAATGATATGCAAAAAACTAGACCCTAGATCCGTGTCAAGTGCAAAGATGGGGTGGTTAGTAGGGTCTGCTTCATCACTGACAATATAGGCCAGCTGGGCTTCTCTGTACAACCTCCTGTGTTCCCCCCCAAAGACTAGAATGGTTGCATATGTGAGATCCATATGTAACGTTCCTCCCAGTCTTTTAATCCAAGACCTGGACAACATCATACCAAATTTGGGGGGAACATCAGCTACCACAATATCCATGACCACACTTTTCATGGGCAGCTAAAACAATGAAACCACCATGTCTTTGATGACTCCTAGACACTGCACTCTCCTTGAATCGAAAGAATACAAATCATGGTAAGATTTTGTCACTTCCAGTCCCAACTCTTCCATTACTATTTTGGGCATAAGGTTATGGAAAGATCCCGAGTCCATGAGGTAGTTATGTATCACTTTATCATGTATGTTCAGGGAGGTGTAGAAGGGAGGGGATGAATCTTCTCTTTCTTCTACCATGGGACCTAGGATGACAACTGGTTTCTCATCTTGAAGGTTCAATGAGTCAGAGGGAGGTTGGGGGGACTCGGATTGTAGCATCTTGGAAAGGGACCTTTTGAGGTCCTCATTTTTAACTAGCTCTGAGAGGGGAACGGGAATTATGATATTTTGAATTTCATGCTCAAAATTATAGGAGGAAATCAGCTTAGGAGCTTCCCTTACCTCAGTGACAGGCTCTTTGGCTGCTGGCGAAGCGCTCAGAGTTTTCTTTTCTTTAGTAGTGGCTGTCGTAGACTTAGTAGGCCTATATACTATGAGGGGCTGGTCTTGGCTGTCAAAGTCTCCTTCTTTCCTTCTTGACCTGAGATTGTATCTGTTAGGGGTATGACCGACCGTTTCTCCTTTACCCAACTCATGGATTTGAATGCTCGTCAAGGATTATTCATATGCAGACTGTGTCAAATGGGGAAAAGGAGGGGCTTCTTCAATACAATGAATTTCAGGGCCAAGCTCGTCTATCTCCTCTCTATCCTCATGAGAATCTAGGTTGTTCTGGAGAGGGGTATGAATCCTCTGATCATCCCTGTCCCTGCTCCTTTGTTCTCTAGGAAAATCCTGTGGCACATTGTTATTAGGCTTCCTGAAACCCCTAGTATCTGCATTTTGGGGATTTTTGTAAATGGGCTTACCTTCTAATTCCCACCTTTCCATTCTGGCAGAAAGAGATTTTAGTGCTCTAGCTGTCTCATCTGTCTGATGGGGCAGGGGAGAGGGACTGGATGAGGAAGCTTCAGGCCTGTTCTTGGACATATTTCTATCACTGGCGCTCCTGAGTCGATTCACCGCCAATACATTAGATTCTACCTCCACGGCTGCATCCTGCATGTGGGCCAATGCGGTAGCTCTTCTCTCTCTTAGCAGTAGGAGGAAATCGGGATCAAAAGCGCTGGAGTAAGTGATCTTAGCCGAGGCTTCTGAGGGTTTAATCTCTGCGGTGATTTTGTGGTACATTTTATTGAATGTTTTGGAGAATTCAGAGACAGACTCTCCTTCCTTCTTCTTCAAAGACCCGAACTCAGTCATATAATACATGAAATCCTTCTTATCTCCCCACTGCCTCAGGAAAGAATTATCCAGATCTTCAATTCCAGCAATAGATCCGAGAGCTAATACTCTAAACCATTTCCTTACCTCACCATCCACGCTCTGGACAAAAACCCTCATCCAGACATCTTCATCTCCAATGTTCAGGTTGTCTGCATAACTGTAGAAAGCGGCCAGGTGTTCTTCCACAGTTATATCCCCTTCCCCGATGAACTTGGGAATATATTTCAAGTAATCTCTAGCAGGGAAAGGATTCATGGGATGAGGTAAGATCAAGGGAGCATACCTAGAAACAACTATGGTGTCCATTCTACTCAGAGTGGGATTAGCACCAGCCATAGGAATATTAGGTGGAGGAGAATTTGGAGGAGAAAGAGTTCGCAAAGGGGTTACTGAGAATGAGTCTCGAAGTGGAGTGGGAAACAAGAGGGGATTTAAGGATAAGGCTAACGAGCTCAATTCAGCGGGTGCTCCTCTATGCACAGGAGTGGTTAAACTAGGCGTAGGGAAATCTTCTGTGGTCCTGGATCTACGCCAGGGTACAACTTCAGGGGAGAGGGGAGTGACAAGGTCTTTTCCCTCCTGTCCTAGAAAAGGAGAGGAAAACTCAACAGGAACACTCCCAAAATTTAGGAAACGGAAAACTGCAGAAACATGCCTGTCGGGAAACTGCGGAGGAGAAAAAGGAGATCCCACAGAAGGATATGGTGGATTACCTGGTTCAATGATGTACACTTCTTCTTTAGAGGCCTTTCCCTTTCTGAGCACTGCCTCTGGATATGCTTCAGGAATTTCTAGAGGTAGTTGTGGATGAGATCGCATATGACTACCTCTGAAAGCCACAATTAACAAGGCAGGTCCGCAACAGTGGAGTCGTCACAATGGAGTTGCCAGGTGCATATTAGCAATCTTGAAAGGCTCCGATAATCCGATGCACCTTCGGATTCAGAGGCTCAATGTCATTCTACCCAGGGAAAATCTTCAATTTCGTCCCCAGCAGCGGCACCATAAATGTTGGCGATGGAAGTCACTCCTATATTGCTAGCAGGAGAAGATCCCGACGCCCATCAGTTTTATGTCACAATGGTTTATAGATGGGATGACCGAATGGAAGCCAACTCAAAACAATATCATTCCAACTCCAAAACTAGGCCAGGAATGCATAGGTGAGTGAGGTCTTATATAAACTTCATACAGTGAGCTATAGTAAAGGGTGAACAGGCGGAAGACTTATATAAGAGGAAAGCAGAGGTCTGTTATTAACATCGGGTTTCTAACAGGCTGTGGAAGAAGACTTCCAAACGCAATATCATCTTACATTCAAACGCAAAATCCAGAGAATGAAATAATGCAACAATAAATATTTTATTATAACATAACTGCAATAATTCGTGCGAATCAGTCAATCACAAAGTCTCTTAGCATGAGACGAAAATTAGATGGAGTAAGAAAAATTGTCTGTCAGAAAACAAGATATCTCATATACAGATGCATAACCAACAAACTAGAATATCTGTTAAAAATTTACAGTAGGGAGCCCTGCTCTACCATCGATACCTCCAAAAAATACAAAGACTGAGTCTATATACTCAGGAAAATTCACCTCACAGAGGCGTGTCCAGTCACCCAAAGCTTGGTGTCCCTTCAGTCAAACTTGTACCAATATCTTTCTTTAAGTGCCACCTTAACTACGCATGGCTCCTGTAAGGAGGGTAGCTGAGCCATTAAGTGCTCGGCTAGCGTGTGCAGACTTCTCTGTCGAGCTGAGGACTTCAGCATGGATTCTTTGAGAAAATTGATACACATGACCTCTGCGAGTAGGCGGCTCGCCAGACCCTCCATTCCCCTCACTTAATGAATGAAAGGAGGTTTCAACCACCTGCTCTTGCCTTCATTTACTTCAATGATAGAAATAGTATTGATATCGGGTCCGATGGCACCTGGAGATCACGATGATCCCCTCTGGATCTGAACTCGGTGCCTTTGGCCTTCTTTACGTAGCTCCTTCCTCTCCCCAAGTGACCATGGGTTGTGACCATGCGCTTATTTCCAATATGCTTTCGGTGTTTGCGAATGGGAAGGAGCTATTCCTGCAATTTGAAATCGTGATGAGCGAAACGCCGAGACAACTCGATCTGGTGCCACAGGTCCCTCTGAGATCTGACGGTCTTGAACTCACACAACTCTGTTGTGGGCACGGGTCTGGGACTCTCCCAACATCTCGTGCATCAGAATACAATGGAGCTACTTTTTGTGTCTTGAAGTCGCGATAGGCGAAACGCCGAGATGGCTCAATTTGCTGCCAGGTGTTCCCTTTAGATGGACGGCTGAAAATGCCTCATGATGTTGCGGGCCCCAGTTTCGGCACTTTCGGTGCTGTCGGGGTTCGGGGTTTTGCGATGTTCAAAGACGTAAAACCTTCACCCTTTGCATTTGTGATTGCCGAAAAGTCGACGTGACAAGATGTCGTGCCACGTGCCCTTTGGGGTGAATGGTTGTCATCCATTTCTGAACATGCTATGGGTGCTATCCATTGCGCTAACCTTAGTGCAACTTTGCTAATCACGATTTCCCTCCCACCGCTGATCTAATTCTTTGGATACATCCTGAACGTTGAAATCGGAGCGCTCGCTCGCTTGCCCTGGGCCCGAAATGGATTTCTTCTGTGTGCTGCGCTCGGGCGCTTCTCATGCAACCTGTAGACCTAGTTTCTTTTGCGCCCAAGACAAAAATAATCGCTAACAACTTCATACATCTGGTTCTACTAATTCTCCAGTGCTTCGTCTGAGTCGGATGAAAATGTACTGTCAATTTGCCAACTCAGATTTTTGTTAGCTATAGGGTTGATATAATCTTGTTGTCTGGCTGTTAATTTGTAGATGTTTTCCAGTTCAAATGTGTGGTCCTCTTCTCTGATAGGTTCTATGTATCGTGGACCTTCATTTGGATCTAAAAGTGCAATGACCCTAAGTCCAACTTTCTCAAATGTCATGTGTCATTTCTTTAAATAAACAATAGTGGAATTGTCGAAGGCCCAATCGATTCCTAACAATGTAGGGTAAGGGAAACTATCATCAACAATTTCAATTACGTCAAAATCTGCAAAGGTTATTACTCCATTGATGGCCACTAGGACATGCTCTAATCGTCCAAATGGGTTGACAACTTGCTGATTATCCATGCAAATCCTGATAGGGGAATATATCAGCTTGGGTTTTCCCATCAGTACCTGAGTCTACTTCGTCATGAATTGACTTCTAACCCTAAGTCGAGGATCACATAGTCTATCTCATACTCTCATATCTGAGCATTCAAGTGTAATTCTTTATTTGTCCTTCTCCATTTTCCAATTTGGTGCACTTCTCTATCCAGTAAGGGGTCTATATTTCCTATTTCATACTACTTGATTAAATATTGTAATTCTTGTACAACGCCTTTATCTTGAATCAACTTAACACAAGTGTGCAAGAATTCCATGAGTTTTCTTACCACTTTCCCTTCTGTTGGTGATGCAAATGTATCAAATGCATGAGGCATGCCGTATTCTTTGATTTCTGGTTGTCTCTTTGATGAAGATCCTTGATTTCCTTTGAACTCTTTTCTTGCCTCCTCGAATATCTGTATTTATTTCTTAGCATCGAATGTTGGGGTATTTTCTATAGCTTTCCTGACTTTGCGGTCATTTTCAGTCTTTCCTTGGGCTGCTCTGTCTTCGCCTGTAGCAACGCCTCCTCGAGTAATAACAATGAATCTAGGGTCTACTCCATGAGGTTCAACATATATCAGTTGTACTTGTGGGTTCTATTAGGTTCCTCATCTCTCCTGAAGTTTAGCCAGTAGCACAGGGCATTCTTCTATGACATTCTCGAAGGAGTTACAGTAACTACAGGTTGTGCAGGAATTCTGATAATCCCTTGCTAAATGTCCTGGCTATGCGTAGTTGTAACAGATTATTTTTCCTCAGCCTTGGCCCATACCTCCTCCTCATCCTCGTCCTCTGTAGCCACCATGAGGAGTGAAATTTCCTCTCCCTAGAGAGTTGTACTGTAGAGTGTTTCCCCCTTATTGTACTTTGCTTGAATCTTGTATATGTCTCTCGACCTTTCATGCATGAGATCATAAGCTCTACAATCCCGATCATCATGCCCCACTGATTTACAGAATGTACAATACAAGTTTGTGGGTGTTTGAACATACTTTTGTATGTAGTAGCACTCACCTGGGTGATGCCTATTTCTGCATACATCGCACCAGGGTAGGTTAACTTGCTTTAAGGGGCTCGGTGCCCATGATTCCAAGTACTCATGAAATAAGGGACAATTTTCCTTATCATGGCCTTCAGATATACATCTTACACACCAGATATCTTCCCTTTTTTCTTTTCCCTTATCTTTCTTCATATCCTCGACCTGTAAAGACAAACTAGTTAGCTGGCTCATGATCTGGCTAATGCCTGAGCTAGATTCTCCCATTGGTGTTGATTCAAGATTCATGGCGATCTCCAAATATTCTGCCTGAGATGAAATCTTCTACTGCATCAAAGGTATTCTTATGTGTGGTAACAATGTAGTGATGAACCACTCTTTTTTCTGTTTGTCGAGGATATGGAAAGTTAATCGACCTGTCAGGGTCTTGAATCTCTGGTCAAAATCCCAAACAAGTTCTGCTACCTTTTGTTTAATCTCTTTTAGTTCCGTAATAGATTGTGACTCTGACTTAGGTTTCTTAAACTCTACAATTAGCGCATTCTTGATCTCATTTAGAGGCTTAGGCTATGCCAATCCTTGGACAAGTTTCATGTACCAGCTCAGTGCACGGTCCCTTAGTGTAGTGCTGAACTAGGTTCTCTTGATGGCTTCATCAGTGATAATTTTAATATTCCATACGGCCTCACACAAAAACCAATGCTGATCTAGATCTTCAGATCCATCTCCTCTAAAGATAGGGAGTCTCATTTCATCTGCCATAAAGCTGACTAGGGTTCTTGTTTGAGTAGATCCTGGGCTACTGGTAACAGTACTCTGAAGACTCTGGTGGTTATGAATATTCTGTCTACTAAGTATTGTTAGGACAATAAGAGGATTAACGTTACTTACTTTAGGAGTTCACGCAGTTCCTGAGGTTTCTGGCTTGCTTTGGCACAGTTCTTCGACTTCCCCTTCTTCTGTTGTAGTGGACTCTAGATGCTCTTCATCGGTTAGATCTACCTCTTCTCCACTATAGAAACCTTCTTCTCCATAGTTTTTATTAAACAAATTCTCAAGGTGAACTCCTCATAATACTTTCCCACTATGTGTATGTCCTGCTTCTTTGTCGCTGTCAATGTCCAAGATCTTGAACATTAGCCTTTTCAGGTCAGATCAATCTACTGTATCTTCAATATGTGGTTTTCATGCAAGAGCATCTTGATTCTTAGCTTTAGGAAGTGAAATTTTTTTCTTCTGGGTCCCTTGAAAAAGTATCTCTTAGCTTGACTATACGATTTTGTTCTGTCAACAACAAACTTAGTGATATATCCTCTGATGGTACTATCAAACTAGTGATCTACTGCTCTGGATACAACATTGTTGACTCTCTTGACCTTTTGGATCAATGTTGGTGTCCAAACCACAGGGGTCTAGATTTGATTTCAAACTGTGTGTCAGCTAACCTAACTAACCACTCATGTAGCTCTTGATGGATTCCTCCAAAGAATATCTCATGAATGTCGGTGAAGATGTATCTTTGTAGCCAATCTTCAGTGCTTATTTTAGGGTTCTTGTTCTGGGATTCAACGAAGTCCTTCTCTTGATCCTATACCCACTTTTGAATCTCTATCTTCGAAGGGAACCACCTTGACATTCCCTTAAAAATATTCAAATCCTGGCAACAGAACCATTTGTTGGCACATGGGAATACCTAGGGTTCATCTCTAAGAGCACACCAACAAGCCCTAGCTACTAGCCCTTTCGGCAACACCTGTGAAGAAGATGTAGTCTCACCCAAAGCAACTATGAGGGCATTGCAGGATAGAGATGTCTACAACCAAGGGAATATCAAGTGGTTCTTATTACAACAACAACCTAACATGCATATATCATTCAACTAGCTATATCTATCCTTCATAGCTATAGATTTGATCTAATACAATAATGAAGATAACAATATAACAACATCAGAGCTCAAAGCATCAATCACACACACAACAACAGATGTACGTGGTTCACCCTCTCTCTCAAGATACGTCCACAAAATTGTACTTATGATATATTAAGATAAAGATTATAGTTATGCTCTGTGCTCTTGGCCAACATATCCTCTCTTCTCCATCTCTCTTCCTCTCTCCCTTCCTACGCACCCAACTGCAGGACTTGATCTTCACACCCAGTTGAAGATCTTACAATACCAGAAGGCTCTCTCTCTCAGCACTTCTCTCACCCTTAATACAATATTCTCCCAATGAACAATAATTGACAACAAGGCTCAACCATAGTACCGACCCAACCTAGGTCCTCTTGACCTCTATTTATACATTACAATCCCTCACCGACAACCTTAGGTCGAAACCTTGGAGTCAAAACCCTAATTACCAAAACCCTAGGTGTCTACAACCCTAGGTCAACTTGACCCATTCTTTTCGGGCTTCTCCAACCTATCTTTCGTTCTCCATATCACAGTGCTCCAAGGCATCTAATGTTGGCTTTTTCCACTTCCCGAGTCATCCTCGATCCATCTTCCTTGCTGATCTGTCATCCTCGATCTCCTCATCCAATGAATTACTTTTCCACACTTCGCTCCATCTTCTCTGTTCTTTTGCTCACTTTGACCCAGTGACAGCCACTGTGTCTCCCACAAAGCTCACTTTTTACCTTTTCTTCCTCATTCTTCGCTTCCTTCCATAACCAAGGGCCAACAACAGTTTTCCTGCCACACTTTTTCTGCCGTACCTTTTATGCCTCACTTTTCTCTATCAATAATACCTTCCCAAATAACCTTTCACAAAAATAGATATTCAATTATATTCAAGTGTGTTTTGAATGAGAGACCGTTGCCTCTTATTTATACTTTTATGTATATTCCTCAAGAGGTTACCTTCTAACCATATTAACCTACTTTCCTGATTTTAGGGTTAACCCACTTATAACCACTTCTCCACTTAACTTAACCACTTTCCACAATTAGTAAGTTCTCCATTAA
>ML837348.1:7094-45805 GCA_009831015.1 Picea engelmannii | reverse complement strand
CACCCCCCCTCTCAGTTGTCCAACAACATGGACAGAGATGGGGGATGAATTAATACATGAGAGAGAGGAGGGTCTAGGAGAATTTCTAAGAGGGGTGCAAGGGGGAATTACCCATGTCTATTAAATCCTCCCACATTCCTGAATTTTTTTATGACTATGTATTAAACTCTAGTTTATGATTGAGTGTTCACAAAGCCAAGCATTGAATGCATGTAATATGGTGGGTGTGAGAAGTCATATCCCATATTTATTAGGAGCATGGGGGCTAAGTACAATCATATTTGGTAAGTGTGTGAGTCAAGAAAGGAAATCCAAAGGGAGGAAATTTGTATGGGCAGCAACAACAATTTTAGACAGTCAATGTTTTTGCATGAACAACAAGTAGAGAGCAAGAAAGAGAGATTGGAGCTAGAATATCCATGGACGGCGAATTCTAGAGCATGTTGTAGCATTTTTTTGGAGCGTATTTGGAGCTGAATATTAAAGATCTAGGTGGTAAGGCCCGAAGAGTGAACTCTTGTGTGATTTTCATTGTAACACTAAGTGTTAGTTGTTTTAGTGGTAGTTTTCCTAGAAATGAGTTCCCTAGAGTTCCCAGCAGAGAGATTCTTGTTTACATGTGCTAGAGGACCCTGATAAATGAATGGGATGCTCGAGGGACTGTGATCAGTGAATGGGTACATTCCTTGAGTTGATAAATTCAAGAGAAAGAGAGATGATGGAAAATTAAGATAGTTGTAGGAGAATACCAATGGGTTGTGAGTTTTTTGAGTTGTGAGTGGCCAATGAGAGACCACCCTCTTTTGTGGATTTCTAGCCCTAGCTCAAGGGTAACTTGTTGTTGATATTTGGAACAGAGGGTCTATGGTTCGGTGGAACAATTTTCCCAAGCAATTGTTTGTACAACAAAATTAAAAGATAAGTGTTTTATCTTGTTGTTGTGTTATTTTGTGAGTTAAATTTCTGTGCATGGACTCTATGTATGAGACTGATTTATATGATGTTGTAAGGGAGTTCATTAGTTGCATTTCATGTCTATTTTAGTATGTTGTAGATGAATTTAAATATTGGTAATAGTTAGTAGATAAATCTGGTTGTAATTCGTAGATGAAAGCTATAGGAAATTATTAGCAGCAAGTTTTTGTTTTTACGAGTTTTTTTCACTGTAATGTTCCTCAGTTGGGCTAGGGGATGTTACAGACGACATCCCAAGAATTTGGTGGTTCTTTGAAGAACAAGAGATGAGACATTCAATCTTGAAGATGAATTCAACTCTACAATAAAGGTAACTTGCAAATAGTTTTTTTTGTAAGTTTAATTGTGTTTTTTTGTAAACGAATGCATTTTCGGTAGAAGTCGACACTCTTTAATTACTGGTTGCATTGTATAGTTTGACTATTAAATGTTTGAGTTGTAAGAAACCCTATGAGGTATAATTGTGTCTTTAAAATGGATCGAGTTGAGGAACTATTAGAGTTATTGAATACTCTAATCCTCTCTTCTCGGGACAATATAGTCACCACTGACAAAGAAACTCTATAGTTTGTTGTAACTTGCTTGCAAGTTTCACAAGAAAAAGTAGCATTGTGGAAAACTCAGACTTGAATTATTCACGATGCATTTCAACAAAAGAATCTTTGACATTATAAAATAGCCCTTGTTTATAACAACCATATTTTCAAAGAAAATGATGATGATGATCCAGGTCAACATCCAATACAAAAGAAACTTAGTGAGCCAGCTTCAGATATGAATGAAAATTAATTTAAGCTTCCTCTTTCCAAGACAATAATCATACCTTGGGAATAAATGAGGCACAAAAACCATAGAATAGGTATTGAATATGAAAAGGAAGTCACATTTTATATTCTTGATAACTCCAAATTGATCCAGTTTCATAGTGTTGGATTGCTTCAAGATAATTCATATTCACTTGCTCCAGTTCAAGAGAAGATTCTGAAATGCCAACATTTTCATCGATTTGGCCACATGGAAGATCAATGCTTTGATCTTCATCCTTGTGAGCATTGCAGAAATCATAATCATCCTTCAGACAGATTTTCTAAATGCAAGAAACCTGCAAGAATAAATAATCACTATGGGTGGATGAATTCTTGGAAATGGTCATCAAAATTCAAGAAGATATATCAGTTATATCGTAGAATTCCTTCTCGAGTATTGACAAATATTGCAGTGGAAATATTTTCATCTTCTCACCTTGTTCCTAATAGGAGAGAATAGCATCAATGATTGATAGTCAAGCTTCAAGTTTCAAAGTCCTATCAATCGAGTAGTAACAAGTGAGCGTGATTTGGTTTGTGGTCACCCAAAACCACCAGATTGGTTTGTGGATTTCCTTGAACCACCATTTAGTAGAAGACTTACAACTTCAACTACACAATAATTTATGGTCATCTTTAAAACAGGATTCGAGAGAAATTTCAATTAGCAGAAGACATCAGCTTCTAGCTAACTTAGGAAATGTTCCAAGAACCATTGAACCTAGAGCCAAGTTCCAGATTTTGTGGTCATCCTTAAACAACCAGATTGGTTTTTGGTATTCCTTAAACTACCACCACCATTTAGTAGAAGACATCAACTTCTACTAGCCATTTTTTTTTTGGTCATCCCAAAACCACCATATTCAAAGTGCACATTCAGCCATCGGCAGTTGCACACTTCCATATTTCAGTTGCCCACTTTAGAATTTCAAATATCACCTTAGACTCACATACACCCCTTCAAATTAAAGTGGGGAATGTCGGAAATGTAATCTGTTAGAGTTACAAACTTGACAGAATGTGAATAGTCAAGTCATAGGAATGGTATTGGGAGTACAAGAGATGTCTTGGAATAAGAATCCAAACATCAATATGTTGAAATTTTGGTATGCTCGTTTAACCATAGAAAATGTCACATAATTGTCACCCAACCATAGGAATTCACATATGCCACCCTCAATCACACTAAAATTTACTTAGAATAATTATGGAAAGCCTAGTATAGAACCAACATATAAACCCTAGTTGCTAACTGCAACAATAACTCAAGACAAGTAGAGTGCTCCTTCTCCAAGGGTAGTGCACAAGAGAGAGAGTCTCCATATCCATAGAACAAGTACCATACAAAACTGCAACAGCAGTTGCAGCTGCACTACTCTCTCATACTTGTGCCATACTTAGAAAGAATATCACCAAGAATATCACCAGGAGAATCATTTGATAGCACTAGAGAGAGACCAAGACCAAGAGATGACCATATGCTCTTATTCCTCCTTCCAGCTGCAGTTCCAGCTGCAACTACATCTCTCCACAAGACTTGCGCTCTGACTAGGGGTACAAATGAGATAAAACGTCCTTTATTTATATTAATCTATCCATTGACTTTTCTGGCTGGGCCGACCTGTCTTTCTGGTAATTATATTTTATGTTTATCTTTTTCCAGTGGAGCCAACTTGTATGTATGGAAGATAATATTCTAATATTATTATTCTGCTAGGTCGAATTATCTTCTAGGGTTTCCACACATCTATTTAATGGTTCACTTGCTTCTATAATATTCTATTCTAATTCATAGGTTACATGTGGAGGTTAATACCTCCCGCAACTACCAAAACATCAATACTCCCTCTTAGCTAGAGAGGTATTAACTAAGATGTTATTTATGTAGTGGTCTCAAACACATACATCCATCTCACATAATGGGAAATACTCACATGGTCTTTCAAACTAATATACAGATAGCATCACCATAGCCACACATGCTATCATATGATAAAACGGATCATGTAACAAGTATCACCATCATAGCCGCACATTAGCCATCTAGATGAAAAACACCTCCAAAATTATCGATTGGCCCTCCAGCTAGTAACCTTCGATGCTATCGATCGGCACTCTAACTGGGAATCATTTCCGACACTACAGATCAGCATCTAGTTCATACAGAACTAGTAACTCGTTAGTTCACACAGAATCTTACTCAAAAATTTAACACTCCCTCTTAACGAGGAAGGTATTCCTCTTGGCACAATCATCATCATTGCTTCTACACTTCTGCACACCTTGGCCATTGTCTTTTTGAATTTCATGAATCCGTACATCATAAGAAGTTCTTCACTTTCACTGGAGTAGCGTACCAACCTACATTAGAGTACCAACCTGTGTTGGGGTAGCATACCATCCTGCATTGGGGTAGCATACTATCCTGCGTTGGAGTACCAACCTACGCTGGGGTAGCATACCAGCCTGCGTTGGAGTACCAAGTTGGGCTGGGGTAGCATACCAACTTGCGTTGGAGTACCAACCTACACTAGGGTAGCATACCAGCCTACGTTGGAGTACCACCCTATGTTGGGGTAGCATACGAGCCTGCATTGGAGTACCAACCTACGTTGGGGTAGCATATCAGCCTGTGTTGGAGTACCAATCTATGTTGGGGTAGCATACCATCCTGCGTTGGAGTACCAACCTGCACTGGGGTAGCATACCAGCCTGTGTTGGAGTCCCAACCTGCACTGGAGTAGCTCCCACTACTGGGGATCTCATCACTTCTCTCTACTAGGGAGCACATCACTTCCCTCTACTGGGGAACATATAACTTCCCGCTAATGGGGAACACATCACTCCCTCTCATGAGGGAAAATCCTTCTAGACCACACCAAGCTTGTCTCTAAAGTACTCAAACTTCACTTTCGACAGAGGTTTAGTCAACATGTCAACTACATGTTCATCGGTAGCAATATATTAGATCAAGTTTCTTTTCATAGTCTTCTCCCTCTTACTGGGAGAATCTTTTGGACACAAATCAGGCTTTGTACATCTCTAGGCTATTTATCTGCAATATGCTTGATCTTCATAATTCAACTTGGAAGTCTCCTTTGACTTCCCTTGTGGTCTTGGAACCAAGGAAAATATATATATCCTAGTCCTTCTATCTAGAGTCCTCCTCGGTCACTGTAGAAAATTTTACTGAAGCAAGGGAATCTTCCCATAAGATCTCATATCTCCTCGAAGCCTCTGAAGCTTCTATCTATCCTTCTCAACCCATGGCATTTTTCTATCAGTCCTAGAAGACATATCTCTCTTCCATTTGAATCTGAAAGTCTCTGAGTCTCCATTCTCCCTTTGAAGCTTGACTCCCTCTGAGTCTGTATAATCTTCGAAGCCATCTGCTCCCTCTATGTGTGATGCTTTTCTATGAAGTCTCATGTGAATGGTGCTGGGGAGGATGTTCCTCCCTATTGGATCATGAGAACTGACTCCCTCTGAACTTTATCTCCTTCTGAGTTGTTACTCAGTGGGGGGATGACTACCTCGCCATCGATGGAGACATCTTCTCCTCATGATATGGCTCATCAATGTCGTATGCTGCAAATTTTCATGGGACCACACTGGTCTCTTCTTGTTTACTGCAATGATTTTGGGTAGGCCCTTCTGGCTCTACTAACTCGTCTTGATCTGAGGAGTGATCATTTTCACTAGAGGAATTTTTTCGGTTATCCTCTAAGCCTTTTTCTCCTTCCAATCAATCTCCATATGATATACTTAGTATCCCACAAAAGTACCCTTCTTCGTATTCTTCTTCTTCGATACATGGATGTATACGATCATGTATACAACTTCTTATCTGGATAGTTTGTTCCATGTCTCAAACTAGATACCATCTAATATGTTTCCTCCTGCAACTATCACTATAGCTCTCCTCGGAGTTATCACCTGTGACCTGACCGGAACAAGGACAACAAGGGGAAAACAATAGACAAGAATAATACTCTTATAATAAAAACAAGAACAAGAACAATAATCACAGTAGCTTCTTCTCAGAGCTATTGCTTGTGACATGCCTAGAACAAGACACAAAATAAATATACAATAATAAGAAATAGGAACAACACTCTTCTAGTGTTGTGATCAATCATTCCTCCAAGGTGACCTCCATGGAATTTATAAAATAAAATGCCCGAGACAATAGAAATAAGAGAAAAACATATAATTTCATTTTCATAAGAACATATCTATGTCAACAAGAATAAAATACAATCTCATGGTAATCATCATATTATTATCAAGATGACCTTCCTAGAATCAAAACAAGAAGTATCTCCTAGAGGAGATGTTAGTTCATCTTGTGACCAAGTACAATAAGCATTTACATAAATAGTACTTACATGTTGCCAAGTATTCATTATATCTAGCAGTAATAGATCCTTTCAAGGATTGTTGTCACAACTAGTAATGTAACAATTATTAAACTTGATATGTGCAAATTGGAAACTTATTAATTTAATTATTCAAACCTAGAACCTGGAGTCTTATCTTCAAGAACGAGTGTTGTGATTTTATTCTGAGACTCCTTCACTCAAGATGACAAGTATTCTCTTCAACTTGTCCCATGTACTTAAGACAATATGATTTCTTGACAGAAATCTGAGTTAGAGAATATAATGCAAATAAACTCTAAAAATATCATCCTTAATCAATCTAATACTTAGACTAGAGTCATTTTATAACTTTAACTTATAACATAGGTTACTATGATAATCATAACTTCAATAGATCAAAATACAACTAGATGTTTATAAGGTTACAATAATTTCATAACAGCTAGAGGCATATGAAAACAATCAAACCTGGAGTGTGTTGTTCCTCGGAATGTTTTGGATCTGATATCGCTCTGGATATACGATTGTAAGAGATCCATTATCCTGCAATCACACTCAAAATAGTGATACACTTTAAATACATATGTACATACCTCTGGCAGCATTAGCAGGAAGTGGCACCATCCGAAAGTGGTGGCAAGAAATGGCGAACCTTAAAACTTCAAACTTTCTCCAAATTGTAATCTAAAGGTAGTTGTAGATGCGCCAGGGTAAGGCGCACTAGGAAAACCAAATATTAGTCCCAACACTTCATAGAAACTTTCACTGCAAATGGCACTGCAACTGGTGTTGCAACTGGCATTGCAACTGGTGTTGCAACTAACACTTTAACTGGTGTTGCAACTGGAACAAAGAAACTGGCATGAAGGAACTCACATAAAGTAACTGGCACAAAGGAATTGGCACGAAGGAACTGGCACTGTAAACCTAGGGTTTTATGAGGAAACCCTAATTTCTCAACTTTAGAATTTTTTAGATTTGATCCGAGGAAGAGATGTGTGCTACTTAGGTGACCTTCTTAGTGAGTTCATTATGTTCTCAATGAGCTTGAAAATGGGGGAAACTGAGGATCTTCCTTCCAGTGGTTAGATTGTTACGAAGGAAACCATCTCTGATACCATGTTGAAATTTTGGTATAATTGTTTAACCATAGACAATGTCACATCATTTTCACCCAACCATAGGCATTCACATATGCCACCTTAGAGCACACTAATATTTACTTAGAATAATTTCGGCAATCCTACTCCAAAACCAACAAATAAACCCTAGTTGTTAACTACAGCAATAACTCAAGAAAAGTAGAGTGCTCCTTCTCCAAGGGTATCACACAAGAGAGAGAGTCTCCATGTCCACAGAAAAAGTACCATACACAATTATAGCTGCACTACTCTCTCATACTTGTGCCATACTTAGAAAGAATATCACCAAGAGAATCACCAAGAATATCACCAATAGAATCAACAAGCATATCACCAAGATAATCACTTGATAGCGCTAGAGAGATACCAAGACCAAGAGATGACCATACACTCGTATTCCTCCTTGCAGCTACAGCTGCAGCTCTCCACAAGAATTGCGCTCTGACTAGGGGTACAAATGAGATAAAATTTCCTCTATTTATATTAATTTGTCCAATGGTTTTTTTGGTTGGGCCAACCTAAATTTCTGGTAATTATATTTTTTGTTTATCTTTTTCCTGTGGAGTCGACTTGTATTTCTGGAAGATAATATTCTAATATTATTATTCTACTAGGATGACTTGTATTATAGGGTTTCCACACATCTATTTAATAGTTCACTTTCTTCTAGAATATTATGTTCTAAGTCATAGGTTACACATGGATGTTAATACCTCCCGCAACTACCAAAACATCAACACAATATCATGTATTTATAGATGTATCATATTGATGAATAATATACATTCACACTTATCTTTATTTCATGTTTCCAATAGTTATAAACATGTTTTGATCAATGAGCAATAGTGTACCAATGAGAAGAATGAGTGTACATGGGGATACAAGGATCTTTAAGGATTCAAGAACAATTCCATGGAGCACAAGGAGCTGAAACAAATATGCAATGGAGTGCATAATTGAAGTGATGTGTGATTCATATAGTATATCTAGAAATGTGTACACATTAGAAAGCATGTGGATGATGAATGCTTGGTTCGTATATATGTGCATATAGAATTACATTAGTTCATATGGAAATGCTTGTATATGCATGTGGAATGATTGCAGACTCTTAATAAGTCTATTGATTTCTATATATATGAAATAATGATGCTATGATTATTGAATATGACTACTAATGGATATTGTATCCAGGAAAAAATCTGTATAGAATGGTTGAATATGTTGATAAAGTTGTTGCTACAAATTAAATCCATCCATATAACGACAAAGGAATAGGGTAGGAACATTGATAAAGAGGTTGGTGGAGGGAACCTAGGAGATTCTAAAAAATAGTAGTTGACTAGGCAGCATCAAGTAATTTGATAACATCCATGCACGTATGAATTTGGTTTCTTATGAAACATAAATGTTGAATGGAATTGAGGTAATAATATACACAATTAAATTTGAATATTTGACTTGTTGTGTAAAGGCATAGGGCCTTGAATGTACACATGATGGTGATGCTTGAATTCATTTATGTGAAATTTGAATTCATATTAGGTTATGTTGGTTGTGAGGTCATAACCAAATCCAGTTAGGAGACATGCTCATGTTGTAGAGATGAATGTCAATAGATATATCCATGTGTTGAGGTGATGGTTGAACCTTCCAACTCACCATGGTGGAATGCATGACATAGATATGTGGTATTCCAAAGTCAATGCAAGGATGCATTGTGTAGATGTGGCCATGGGTATTGTCACATTGGTTTATTTATTAGTAATGTTTGATTGCATTATGAAAATATTGGTATGTTAGATCATGCATGTGTAAGGAATGATAATTTCATTCCATTTAATATGATTAATATACAAGGTTGATTTAATTGTACCATTATGAGATCACTTTGTGAGCCATTGTAAATGTGCAAGGAAGGTATAATGTGCATGAGATACTAACAATTTGTTGGCTAAATGAAATTTGAGAAAAATGTAGGAAGAATGGTCTTGGATATGGCAATGGTGTAAGTTTATAAGGAATATTGATGTCTTCTATAGTCAGAGCCAAAATATTATCAAAAGGAAACTCATACTTGTGAAATTTTATTTCCTATATGGAACAGATTTAAAATTGATAAGTGGAACTTGATATCTGTGGGAAATAGTTTTAAAAACATTTCTGATTGAAATTGTTATGATGATATCTCACAGTCATTGTATGTATATTTTTACACCCTCGGGCTAGGAGTAACTAAGGGGATGATGTCTCGAGGTCTCCATGTTTAATACTAGGAGGTCCATGTGCTTTTCTTTCTTCCAATTGTTAAGGTGTCAACCTTGTAGTTTGAGGTGTTTTAGAAGAAGGAACATTATTCTCTCGATAGATGTTAGGAGTGGTCCTTCTAGTAGCCATAGCCGTATTTTTACTTTCAACATTTCACACCACCCTGAACGCATTTTCCAATCATTTGGGTTCCCAAAGGAGAACCTCATGTTGAATGTTATCCTTTAAAATTCCTATGAATACATCAATTAGGTGCTCATCTGGAATATTTGTTACCTTTATATTCAATCTTTGGAATTTCTCAATGTGCTCTGCAACTAAACCCTTTTGCATGAGATTTATCAATTGGATAAAGAAGGTATTGCTTTTTGTATCCTCATAGTGTGCTATCATTTCTTCCATGAAAATTGTCCAAGTGATAAGTGATTTGCGAGAACAAAGCCATTGATGCCACACAAATTGATTGGGTTCTAAATATAAAGAAGCAATTTGTACCTTTTGTGTGTGTACCACATCATGTAGATGAAAGAATTGCTCCATCTGAATTATGCATGTGATTGGATCATTTCCATCAAAAATCCTCATATCAATCTTAGGAAAGTGGTTGGTCTTCAACCCAAAGTTGGAGTTTCTCCAGTCTTGATTCATCTTCCTTGTGTCCTCATCGTGAATTTCATGGAATACATTTTCACTTTCAGGTGACCTCTCTATTATGAAATTTTCCAATCCTTCCATGATCTCCCTTTTTAAACCATCCATCTTAGTATCCATTATTTCTTCCAACTTAGCTTCAGTTGAATCCATCATCCCTTGTAGTTCATCTTTTGTTATTGTATTATTTTGTAAATCATTTATGTCCCTGCGCATTTCTTCACCTTCATTGAGAGTCCAAGTAGGACTGTCTGAAGGATTATTTGGTGTAGAAGTTCCATTTTTTGGTGGCATGTTGGCCAAGTATCACTTTTAAACCTTGATTTCGAGGTGGTTCTGCTAGACGATATTTCTTCTATTGTATATCCAAAATTTTGTCCCTTCTGGGTCTAAAAATTTCATTATGTAGTTCTATTATACATCTTCTCTACAATGCCACTGGTCTGATCAAAATTGGATGTGCCAAGTGAAAGTTATGGTAACTTCCCCACACCTTGCTGATTTTTTTCCCTTCCAGGAGAGTGTACTTGTAAAGTGTTTCAGAGCACAATATATGATACTTGATTTTGACACTTACACCAGAAATACTAAAGACTTTCCACTCTACAATGCAACTGGTATCACTTAATTTGGATACTCACTGAATAAGATAGCATTGTTTTACCCAGAACACATGTTTGAGACTAGTTAATATGACTAGTCAACTACACTATCTTACATAGGGTGTATCTACAAAAGTAGGATGACCCAGAAGATTAATTTTTTTTCACAAATACCTTGATGATTTCTCTAAATATCCTACAAGTTTTAGGGTCAGAAACGTCACATAAACAAAATTATAGTGAAAATTCCATGATGACTAAATTCAGAGTGATTCAATAACCCTATCTTACACAGGATATATCTCTGAATTTATAAGGCATCGGGAACTGAAATTTGAACTCCAATTACCTTGATCCATATACTAAATATCATCCAAGCCATTCCTTCTAAAACGTCGTAGAAACAAAGTTATATAAAAAATTCCAAGGTGTCTCAGATGAAGCAGTGAAACCCCAAGACTTTGAGCTATGATACCAAATGTTAAGAACCAAATATCAAAATAGCATAAAAAAACCTCAAAATAATTAATCAACGCCTTGACAAAGAGAGAATTTCAGATAATAAACCTCTTCACGGGGTAAAACTCCTTATACACCACATAAATTTACAAATACAAAATTATTCCAAATGAAAAGGTCTCCTTGGTATATATAGGAGACTAAGAGGTATAATTACAACTAATGGACCCAAGCAAACATAAATAAAATAAAAATACTAATGTAATATGTCCCAATTAAGGGGTAATATGCCATCATTTAGGTACTAACAAGTACATGGAGTTACAAGAGCCATATGATTAGACAGATCCCCTCCTCTAACCACACATCACCATTCATCGACAGCAGCAGTGTCCACCACACTAGCATGGCCCAAAAAGGAAAGCAGGTCTTGCTTCATGATGTAACAAGTTTGATCTCATGGTAAGTGTCATTTTAATAATTGAAGCATTTGAACATGTTGCAAAGAGTCATTAATTGATTATGGAAACATTTTCTTGGAAATTATACCGTTTGCCTCATTTCATCTTGTTGATTGACATGGTTTTCTAGAAAGTGGGTCACCCTCGGGAAAAGGGTTTCTACTAGGGGGTCTCCTTGAAGGTTCATTGTACCATTCCCATACATAATTACTACTTTACACACCTCTTCCTTTTTGTTTCCTCATATTTTGGGTTTTTGGTCTTATTGACCCCAAGAAGGGCTTGTACCTGATTTCATGGAAGAAAGGGATAAACTCCCAGAGGTGTTGTAGTTTGAAAAAGTTAAAATCCATAAATGATCTTTCTAGATGCTCACCCTAAGGTCCTGAGAGCAATGAAATGCTTCTCTGTAAAAAATTAAGGACCTTTAAAAAAGGAAAACACATAATTAATAAATGTCCTCCTTGATGGGGGAATGCATTTACGGTGTATTTTAATTACCAGTGCATATGGCACTCAATGTGTTCCTAACTTTAAGTGCAATTGTGGCACTCTTTACTTTCTATTGCACATAGCACTCAATATTTTGGATCACAATAAATTAACGGAAAATAAGGGGATTCAAAAAATGTTTCATTACAAACGAAGGATGCAACACATGCTCCACAAAGGCACCCATAAATGAGACAATATGAGCCCTTGATATGTCAAGAAACCCCATTCTTAAAATTTATGCCTTCATCCACCTCATATTCATTACAATAATTAGAGAGGGTCTTCTTGGGAAACACGCCTTGACTTGGGTATTGGTCTACCCAATAGGGCATCATGACAACCCTCCCATACATAAATTTGGAAAATTTTATAAGGTCTTTGAGCATTTGTTTAGTTTGAAAAGGGGGGACTTGATGCAAATGTTTGAGTGGTTCATTTATTAGATGTGGCTTACTTGGCATGATACATGTGACTTGTGGACCCTTGGAGGGTGTACTTGTTTATATTTTTAAGACCTTTCTTGGTGAAAGATATCCATGGAGGAATTATACCATTATGACTTTCATGGGGGTTGAAAACCACAAGGATGGATGACATACCCTAGAGCCTTTGTGTGCAAGAGATAGAGGATGTTTCCTTTGGAGGCACTTTGACAGCAGTAGATGATCACATAATAACCCTTTTCACTTGTATGTTGGCCTTTGGAGGCCTAGGAAGTCACCTCTTAATCCCTTGATGTCATGTGGAGGCTAGGGTTTTGGGGGGCTTGATGGTTCTGGAGCTATTGTGATGTGATTTAAAGGAAGGAAATGCATGGCATGAAAATCTAGCGCATGAGAGCTTGACACATGACCTTTTAAGGCCCAATGATATAATTCTTGAGGCTCAATGTCTCACTTCTAAGCCTCATGTCACCCTTCTAGCGCATGATGTCACCCTTTTTAGGGTTTTATCTTGTGTATTTTTTATATATCTAAATTGTAAAGGAAAACAAAGGGGGTCGGCCCTCTTTTAATATGTTGTTGATATTTTTATGTGGAAAAAATGGTTTATATGGCCTCATATAAATAGAGGCCATCTCATTTTCATTTTGACATAACTCACTTGAGAATTACATAATTCTTGGATGTAATTTTCGCCCTCCTTGGGAAATTCTATATCTCTTGTCTCTTGTGAAAAATGGATGGAATGCTTGTCTATTGATGGAATAAAGGCTAGTGACTTATCTTGGATGCATGTTCTTGGAAATTTGGTGGAATATCTTTGATAAGTAAGGGTTTTGTATGCCATATCTTGGATTAGGTAAGGAATTTCTGCAATTTTGTGTGTTTCTTCTTGATTTCAAGGTTATTTTTTCAAACCCTTGGAGGAGTATAAGGGCATACACCCTCCATCAAGGAATTTATTTATATTGTCATTGAAAAGTCTTAAAGGATTGCTACAAGGAGTAAAAGGGATTACACCCTTGTAACAAGACCTTTCTAAGGTTTATATTCTCTAGGGAGTAAAAGGGATTACACCCCTAGAAGAGTGCTAAACCCTAACTCATAACAAGAGACTCCATTACCCATTAGATAAGTCACTAATCTTTGCATTGGCGATTTCATATTGTTGCATTGGTAAACTTGAAATTTGAGATATTGAATTGTTCAAGTTTGGATTTAAATTTTGCATGCCTTAAGCTATTATGTGCCTTAAGGTCATATTGATTTGCCTAGTGATTAAGTTTTTGTAAAAATAATTAAGCTACAACCAATAGGGTTGCGGCAAACTTACTCTTTTGTCACTCATTACTCACTTTTCTACCACTGAAATTCACTTGCAAGTTGTGATAATTGGTATATTATTTAAGAACTACTATTTGGGTGGCTTACTTGCTTATTTTAGTGGTTAGAACTTGTTGTTGTAGAAAAAACAATATGCATCCATAAGGTTGTTATAAAAAAAAAAATGATAACACTCATTAACACCGTCTCTTGCTATCAAAGTCTTGGTTTAAATATTGGAAGATTGTCTACTAATTTCTAACTTTATTTTCCAACAACATACACTTGATTTTGATGGTTTAATTTGCAGTTTCCATAGTTTCTTTAATGTTGATATATATTTCCATACTTCTATAATTTTGGGACAATGAGGTTTCTTGTTGATTCCCCACTAGTTTTGAGGCTTACATCATCATATATTATCTTGTTTTGGTTTGTCTAACATTGTTTTGGTTTGTCTAACCTTAGAAACCATTTACCATCTCCAAAGAATTTTTCTTCAAGCCTCATTCTCATATTTTACCTTGACCTATAGGGGTATTGTTCAAGCTCCTTGTTTCTCATTTGTAATCCCCCGGGGTCACCTAGGAAGACTCCCTTGTGTTGGACTTGTCCTTCACTAAAATGAGGGGGATATCTATTGAGGTGATAGTGATATGTATTCCCAGTTATGTCACACACGTTTTGTTTAGGTTTGGATTTCCCAAACTACAAATTGTGTGTTAACATATATGATACAGGTGAGATGAAAAATATATCTTGAAAGGACATATGATAGTTGTTGAGTTAGAATGCATGGAGAAGAAGTTATTGTTGTAACACCAGAACCCTATGATATTCCATGATTTCCATTGAAATGTGTTATGCTATGTGAGAGAAATCCAGGGGTTTCCTTCGATATGAGAATTTATAAACCTCAACAATCTTTCGTTGTGAGGAAGTCTTGAAAATGATGGGTCACCCAAGGGACTATGTAGCAGAGAAGGGGATGTTTGAGACTGGAGGGTGAGTGACTGCAAGGAAGATGAGACTTGAATGATTAATTTTACATGCTAACTGGGATCATGAGTCCATTGGGTATGTTTGAGAAAGCATTGAGATGAGTTCTAACCATGGAATCCATATGGATGTGGATCCATAATCATATAGATAAACATTGTGATGAAATATATACTTTATCCTGAGTTATGAACATCAATGGAATATTTATGCATAGAAGTGGTTATGATATTCATGTTACTTGATAATTGTCATAGGCATATGATGGAATGCCAAAAGTATGGAGGTGAGATAGACCGTGAAGGGAACAACACTATTAAATCAATTGAAGGATGAAGACATGGAAAGGATTGTTGATATGAAGAGAACATCGAGAACGGAGTTATTCTAGGGGGGTGTAACACCCCCATTTTAATCCCCTGATTAACTTGTAATAAATTGTGATTGGTGATGGTTTTATGTCATCATGGAGATATTATTACCATGTCATGATTATTTGGGCATATTAAACAATGTAAATGTATTTGGTTTAATTAATAAAAACTCTCCAAATAGATAATTGAAGGGTGGAGCACAGGTACTGACCATGATATCGTGAGCAGAAGTTGATGAAGGGGTTGGGGGATTACCTTTCCTACCAAGTAATTAACCTTCACCAAAGAGCAATGTTTCCAAAATACTAAAATTTGAATTTTGAATTATTTTCTCTCTCTTCCCATTTCCCAAGAATCAGCTAATGAAGGGGTTTTTGTAGTTGAGTAGCCAACCACCCATAATGATGGAGGTATGGAGAGATGGTTGGTATAGCTAAAAAAAAAGAACCAAGGGTACATCAAGTACCAACCTTATTTTCCATGATTGACCCATGAATTTATCTACCACAAGAAAGAGAAAATCACGAACCTTCTTAGGGAAGAAAGAGAGAACACATGGAGGTGCAAGGGAGACAGTTTTGGGGAAGATTTGTGGGAGAACCCACGAGAAGACAGGGAGAGAAAATTATGAGAGAATTGGACAGTTGAATTTGGGCAGAGAAACCTGAACCCAACTTGGGCTAAGAGGGTTGTGAATTTGATGTTGGTCAAGAAAAGAAAAACAACACTTGAAGGGGAGGGATTTGAGGGACTGTAGAGGTAGTTAAGGGACTCCCTTGTGAAAATGTAACAAGATGGAAAGGAATCCATGAAATTCATGGAGGCTAGATTGACTTGATGGGAAAAATGGATTTCTACCATTTGAATTCCTATGAAGGAGAGTGGCCTTCAAATCCATTAAATTCCTTGAGAAAATGAATTTCCCTAGTGGTATCATGGACTAGCACAAGGGTGACCTATTTTAGAAGACATCAGTGCAGCAGACCCTACGGTTGGGTGGAAAATCACTCACCCTTAGTTATTTTTTCTGGTCAGTGGATTATAAATAGATAAGTTCATATTTATACTTAATAAATTGGTATGCATGTTCAATCTATAAAATTGTATGTTTGAGTAATTCATGAAAATTGTATGGTTTATGAGTAGGAGTTTGTTATGAATGGAAAGGATTTATGATATGTATTCTCTGTATGATTAGTAATTTAATTTATTAATTACTTTCTCTTGGAATTAAATTATAGACATCATGTAGTTCAGAGTCAACATTTTGAGAACTGCATGAAATTGTATGGATAATTTTTAAGTTTACTAGTTATAGAGTTGAAGAATTGTGCATGTGTTTATTTTTAGTTTACTCAGGGATTATTGATTTCCTAGAGTCTCAAATTCCTTAAACTCATGCTACAGCAAGGCTATGCTCTAATTTTGAATCCTATAAGATTAATTAATCGTGTGTTTATCATTTGAATGCCAATAGTGTTCATTGTGGAATTAAAAAGAAAGCAGGTCGAAATACAATTTAGATCGAGAAGTGGATGCATTTGAAGTCTTGTTGTAACTAGAATATATGGAACATGGAATTTTAATTCAGTCAACAGTAACGTTATTCTGGTCTTCATATACTCAGATTGACATGGTTCCAATCGCATGATTTGTTATAAGTTAAGTGATATAACGTGATATCTAGCATTAATACCCTTGTTTCCCCCAGTTTGTAAATATAAATATAATTGTCCAAGAGACTATGGTGGACTAAATATGTGTGAATGTTTAATTTGATGAACCTTTGTATAAAAGGGTCAATGTATGATTTTTTTGTTATTAATAGAATTTGAATTTGAATATGTGTTGCAAAACTGTTGAAAGGGGGAAATTTTGCCCAAGATAGACCATGAATGTTATGAGAGAGATGGTGAAGGGAAACCAAGAATGGTTGAGATGACCCTCACCATATTGGTACCTACTGGGTGTAATTTATCAATAGTCCTCTGACCCATAAATGAATTACCAGTCAGGTTGGTAGTAGGAATGTCATCCTCAAGAGTTAATGAGGAGATGAGGCAGGGTACCCATCGGTAAGACTTCCAGGCCTGACCACGAATTGGGATTCGGACCCACGCAACCTTGCTAAGGAAGGCGAGGAATGAGGTAATTCAAGCAGAGACAGATCTAGGAGATAGTATAATAGCAAAAAAAAAAAAAACACTCTCGAGAAGGGCAGTGGATATACTTCGCTTATGAAGTAGAGATAAAAGCTAAGAAGAAATCTTGTTTTGGTTGTAAGAATCTTGAGGCAGGGTTTCTCTACAAGTTGATAAACGAGGCTGATGAGTGACTGAGGAAGTACTCGTGCAGACCTCCTTGCTTGGAGCAGAGAAAACTAGTTTCCCGTTTTATGTGGGAGAAGGAGAGTAACCTTCATCCCTGAATGTTGTGGAGAAAAGAGAAAGAATCTCTCTCAGAGAATCATCGTCTAGATCGAGGGTTTCCAATAGTAAATCCAGCAGGAGTGGTTGTGCCTATGGTTGGGAGGAAACAAGCACCCCTTTCAGCAATTGCTTCACATTTTCTAGTTCTACTAAGTATTTTCATACTCTGTGTATTATATTGAATGTGATGGTGAAATGTATGTGTTTATGATTCAGTCTTTTAGTATTTGAACAGTCATTAGGAAAGCTCTATGATTTCTGTAAACTGTTATATTTCATGGCTTTCAATTTATCTCATTTTTTTTTCTATATAGTTATGGAATGGGAATATGCAGGAGGGTCGGGGTAGGATCGACTGAAATTTCTAAGTCCTACCAATCCCTTGAATTTTACCTTAGCGGGAATATCAAAGTTCAAGATCCGGTGGGAGAAGGGAATTTTTTCCTTAGAATATTCACCCATTTGACCAAGGTCTTGTGCCCATGTCCTTAAACCCTTTTTTTCTAAAGGATTATCGCTTCTCCCCTAGAATTTCCAAAGTATTCATGTGACCAGGGCCTAGGAACCCTGCACTGGCCCGAAAGGAGCTATCCATTTCGGGACTCTGGGACTTGTGATTCCACAATCCTCGAAAGTAGCTGAATTCGTGAATCGATGAGGACCGTCGATCTGGGGATCCAGTATGGATCACTCTAAGCTATTAGATCGAACAATGTAGGAAGGGAGGAGTTAAGCGCTTCAGCGAAGTCTTACTTCAAGATATTTGGAATGGTCTAGTGTTGAAACTCCCGAATGTTGAACTGACGAAGTAACGTGGGTCCTCGATCCTTATATCCTTCAGGATCCTTTCGAGTCGTCGATCAAAGGGACCCACCTTTGACTACCTGACTAATCAGGAATGCATCATGGAGTGACACATGGACCCTACTTATTCCCTGTCAAGTGTCGATCATTGAAATAGGACCGTTGGATGAGGGGGTATGTGCCAAGTGATCTCGTAGTCTGGAGATTTTGTTCTCTGGAGGAAACCGACCAAGAGTTTACAAAGTATGAACTCGTCAAAGTCATGAGTACCGAAGACTATCTTGACCATTGGACAAAAAGGACACGTGGCACAAGATCTCGTAGTCCAGAGACTTACCTCTTCGGGGGATTTACGTCGAGAGGAGTCGATAAGCCCCAAAGCCCAGAGCCGCAAAGTAATGAGGACTATGGATCTACGGATCCACATGGATAAATCCTATTCATACGATGGGGGTGATGTGGCCCATTGACTTCATCTTGGGTGACGTGGACCTACAACCAAGGTGCCATGTGTCACCTAGATTTGGTTGATTCACCCATCCCTTGTGCCTACTAGAGAAAGACACGTGTCACCCCCTAAGGAGGACACATGTCACTGCTTGACTATTTTTGCATGTGAACTATTGAATTGTGTCTTCTTGGCCAACAGGGTTGGTGACGTGTCCGGGACTCCAAAATTCTGGACAATTTTGGGGTTTTGAAATATTTGAATGTAGTATGATAAAGAATGATTCAACGAGAATCGTTGAATGTCAAATGTCGAAGGGCTAGGGGCACGTGGTGAGATTACGGGACTTCAGGGATTAGGATATAGGCATGTTCGACACCGAACATTGAAGTCCCCTTTTTAACCGTAGATCTCGATGGAGGATGTGAACCATTGATCCCCTCCATTGTTCGGTGATCTAAGGATTTTGACAACACTGTTGGAACTCCCGAAGTCCAGGAAATATTGAAGTGCCGAAACCTTTGCTAACGTAGACTCTTAGCTCCCAGTTTTTTGCCCTCGGTCATGAGAAAGACCCCACTACCTGTTTCAAGCACATAGTGAGAGATGTGAGTTTTGGGGAAGCTGTTTAAGAGGGCTTTTCTTAAGTAAGGGACTAGAAATGAACCAGGGAAAAAAAAAAAAAAATTAATGCCACATCCTTAGAAAGGATCTTTAGGGTTGGGTGTGTTACATAAAATCCATCTTTTGCAACAAAAAGGAAATATGGATCCGAACCAATTCTCCCATCGTCCCATTGGCAACCCTCCCGATTAGTGCATCGGTAATTTTGGGCCAATGTGATCATCAGCAGTTTAAGTTTTGTTCCCATCGACAATCGGGTCGATCCTCCATCGACACTTTTATAAAAATATGTTCATCGGTGAATTTGGTTTGATTATCCATTAGTGAATTTGGGTCGATTATCCATTGGTGAATTTAGGTTGATCCTTTCCATATGGTTTGGATTATATTGAGAAAAAAATGGAAAACACATAAAAATATAGAGATTACAACAATACATTGAAACCCAACTTCTATTAATGAATAAAATAGTAGAATATTGTAGAACACAAACTGGCCAAAATGGTGGTAGCTTATCTCTCAAGAGAAAGAGATGTCAGCTATGTTCATTTGAAAAAAGATGACCACAAAGAGGAAAAAAATGGCCTTTTATCATGAAGCCTAAAAAATAAAGAGGTTAAATCCCTAAACATCAAAACCCTAACACTAGAAGATGAAACGCCAAAAGTATTGTGGGCCCCAACGTGGTTATTTGATACGTCAACTTCCTTAGGGCACAACTTTTTCATACAATCTATGTTTGGGGAGCATGATAACTCATTGGAAAGAAATATATGAGGATTAAAAAATGTGGTTGGGTCCATATCATGCTATATGCAACCCCTGTCCCCTCGAATGTCTAAAAAACATTGTTTAGGACCTCAAAACAACCCCAGAAGTTTGGGACCCTAAAAATCGTAGAAAAACTGCCAAGAAGATAGAGAACCATTGATACAATGGAAGAGGTGGGTGGCCACTAATATCCACCTCGAATGGTATTCCCCCATTAGGAAGCAATGGTATCCATTTCATCAAGTTCCTTCGTCAAATGGGGAAACATCTGTTGAATTTGGCTCCCGGTGAGCCACTTGCCTTGGTGAAGAAGTTTCCCTACTTTGACGACCCGATAGAGTTGTATGTTCTATTTGTGGGTGCCTTCATCTATGTATCCATGATTCAATCAACTGTAACCTACTCAAGGTAATTAGGGTGGAGTTATGTAGGGGATAAGTGCTCATCTACCTCTGAGGTGTCCAATAGAGGTGGAAAATATGGGTGAAGGATCTCCACATTAAAGGCTGGATGTAGACCAAGGAATGGGGGAATACTTAATTCAAAAGGGTTCTCACCTACAACCTTGGTGATGGTGTAAGGCCCATATCAAAGTGGAAGAATCTTGTGATGGGGTCTTGCAAGGCACTCTTTCTTCAAATGTAACCAGACCTTATAACCAACCTCGAAATTGTGTGGAACCCGATGTTGGTGATGTTGCTACTTGTACTTGGCATTGGATTTCTACAAGATGTCATGGAATTGTTGGAAGATGTGTTGAATTCATTCAAAAAATCTAGTTTCCTTATCAGCCTCAGTTTGAGCATGGACATATTCTTCCTGTGTGGATGCAATGGGTAGAGCTACATCAATTGGGGCCAATGTTTGGAACCCCAAGCACACCTGAAAAGGGTTCTGGTTAGTAGAGATATGAAGGGCTCAATTGTTTCTATGTTGAACATAAGAAATAATCACATCCCACATGCAGGGATGTTTGGAATTGTACATTCTTAGGATATGCACAATCATCATGTTGACTACCTCCATCTATCCATCGGTTTGGGGGTTGAAGGAATTTGATTTGGTGAGCTTGGTGTCGATCAATGACCACATATTGGACCAAAATTTACTCAATAACATGCTATCACAATATGAAATAATAGTCTTTGGTAGCATGAAATGAACCTAAAAACACTCGAAGAAGAGATTAGCAGTGACCTCGATTGTGACACTCTTCTTCGAGGGTGTCAAAATTGTCATCTTATAGAATTGATCAATTACCATGCTTGTTTGAAGGTAGACTAGACATGTAATCCATGGAGATGGAATCCCAAGGCCTATTGGGAGTAGGAAGAGGGATGTACAACCCTTGTTCTTAATGGAGGGTTTAGTGATGGCCCAAGCAGTGATTGATTTTATATACTTGTTGACATCTCGTCGAAGCTCTGGAAAATTAAAATTCTTTTTTAATACTACCATTGTTTTTTCCATGCCAAAGTGTCATGCCACCCAACTGTAATGAGATTTCCAAATCATCTTTGTATGCTCACTTAAAGGAACACAGAGGTGGCCCAAATGGCATAACAATCCATCTAGATGAAAGTATGGAAATGGTTTGTCTGTGCTCAATGTATGATAGGTAGAAATGAAGTCATAATCATTATTGTATACTTATGGTAACATGGAGGTATCATGCCCATATGAGTTAAGAATTGTGGTTAGTGCCACAACTGGGGGTCGAATGGGGCAGTTTGAAACACGGTTGATGTTTCCCTTCTTATAATTGATGTTCAAGTGGAATTGTTGCAGGTATGTGGACCACTTCAGGTGGTGGTCATTATATAACTTTCCTTGTGTTTGCATGAATTGCATAGGCATGTGATCAGTGTAGATAATTATTTCCTTTGTCAGAATATAATGTTTCCACTGTTGACATGCTTGCACAATACAGTATATATCTTTGTCATAGGTGGGATATATGAAAAAAATATCATATAGTGTTTCACTGTGATAGGCCATCAAATTCCCATGCTAAGTGAGGAATACATAGATAGAATAGTTAGAGGCATATGTCTCAATCTCGAATGGTTGTTGCAGGTCTAGCAACATGAGGACTTGTGCAAAGTAGAGGTGATGTTTTATATTCTGGAATGCTTTCTATTGTGATTTGGACCAAGAAAATACGGCTCTATCTCCACCCTTGGTCACTTGACTCAAGGGTCGAGCGATATGAGAGAATCCCAAAACAAACCTATAGTATAATTTGGCAAGGCCCAAGAATCTGCGGATTTATGTCATATTCTTTGGGGTTGGCCAGTCACGGATGAGTTATCTCTTGGTCGGTTCCACATGCACCCCATTTTTATCCACGATGTATCCCAAGTATTGAATTCATTTCATGACAAATGAGCATTTCTCTAGATTTCCATATAGCTTGTGTTGTCGTAAGGTGCTCAAGACCTATTGAATGTATTGCAGATGTTCTACCTAGCTCCGAATGAATATGAGTATGTCATCCAAATATACAACCACAAAAGAGTTTGTGAATGGCCACAAGATATAATGCATCATCCTCATGAATTTCATTAGAGCATTAGTCAAGCCAAAAGGCATGACCAACCATTCAAAAAGGCCTTCTTTATATTTGAAGGTTGTTTTTCATACATAGGTTTATTCTATCGAAACCTGATGGTAGTCATACTTTATATCAATCTTACTAAATAATTTGGTACTCTTAAGCTGATCAAGAAGATCGTCAATCTGGGGAATCAGGTATTTGTTCTTGATAGTGATTTTGTTCAAGGATATTGATCTGGATTTTATGAGCAGAACGAAATGAATACAGATTATTAACCGGTGCTTAACACAAAATAACAGAGATACAATAAAACTGGTTTTCTATTCAATAACGAAATAAGCTGAAACTGTAAAATGCAGCGGAAACAAGCTTGTTGGAATGGTGGCAGCTTATCTCTGACAAGAGATGTGACGGCAGCGCACATTCGCAAGGAGATAGTTACAATGAGGCTCTGAAGGCCTTTTTACAATAATAAAGAATGCCAAAAACCCTAGACATCCAAAAACCTAACCCTGGGAGATGAAACACCAAAAGTCATGTGGGCCCCGTTTGGGTAAGCTAGTACCTCAACTTCCCGGGGTCATAACTTTTGCATACGATCTTCGTTTTAGGGCTGTGATAGCCCGTTGGAAAGGTATCACCGAGGAGATTCATTTTGGGGGATCAATTATGCCTTCATCTATCATTGAGGAGATCTATACCGAAAAACATTCATTTAGGCCCTCAAAATGGCCCCGGAAGTAAAAACTGCTAAAAATAGTAAATTGCCAAAAATGTCATAAAACTGTTTTGAGCCAGTTGGAAAAGGTGGGTGGCCACTGATATCCATCTGGATCAATCCTCCCTCCTTAGGAAACAATGGTCTCCATTGCGTTGAGGTCCCCCATTAGATGAGGAAATTTATGTTGAATTTAGCCCCGGGTGAGCCACTTGCCTTGGTGCAGGAGCTTCCCTGCTTTGACGACTCGATAAAGCTGGATCCTTTGTTGTCGAGTGCCCTTGATCTATCTGTCCACAATATGATCATTGGATGCCTGTTGTATGCAGTTGGGGTTGAGCTCTGTTGGTGTCAGTTGTTCTGCTACTTTTGAGGTGTCCAATAATGGTGGGAAATAAGGGCGAAGGAGATCCACATTGAACACTGGGTGCAGGCCAAGGAAAGGAGGAATGTTGAGCTCGAAAGAATTATCCCCCATGGCCTTGGTGATAGTGTACAGTCCATAATGGAGTGGGCGAAGCTTCCGATGGGGTCCTGTAAGGCGTTCTTTCTGCAAGTGCAACCAAACTTTGTCGCCCACCTTAAACTTATGCGGCACCTGATGTTGATCATGGCGTTGTTTGTACTTGTCATTGGACTTCTATAGGATATCCTGAACCTGTTGGCGGATGTGCTGGATCTGCTCAATGAACTGGGTGGCTTTGTCAGCTTCAGTTGGATCAGGAGATGAGTCAGTCGAGGTGACTGCAAGGGGAAGTGCAACATCTATGGGACCCAATGGTTGGAATCCCAACCCCACTTGAAAGGGGTCATGATCGGTTGAGCTATGCAAGGCTTGGTTGTAGCTATGCTGGAAATAAGGAAGGCTCTCATCCCATGTGCGAGGTTTCTTTGAATTATACATGCGAAGGATATGCACAATCATTCGATTTACAACCTCGGTTTGGCCATCTGTCTGAGGGTGGAAGGTTGTGGATTTAGTGAGCTTGGTGTCCAGCAGTGACCAGAGGCTCGACCAGAATGTGCTAAGAAATCGACTATCCCGATCTGAGACAATGGTTTGTGGGATTCCAAAATGTACCTAGACTCGTTCAAAGAAGATCTTGGCAGTGGCCTCTGTTGTGATGCTCTTCTTGTAGGCAACCAGAATCGCCATCTTCGAAAAGTGATCAACAACCACAAAAACACAGTCATTTCCCCACTTGGTGGATGGGAGGCCCGACATGTAGTCCATTGAGATGGATTCCCATGGCCTATCAGGAGTAGGAAGAGGGGTGTACAAGTCCTGTTTCTTAGTGGTCAGTTTGGCAATAGTGCAGGCAATGCAGGACCTGATATACTTGCCGACCTCCTGTCGAAGTTTCGGCCAGTAGAAATGTTTCTGTAGCATCGCCACTATCTTTTCGACGCCGAAGTTTCCTGCCACCCAATTGTAGTGGGCTTCCCAGATCAGCTTCGCTCGCTCGCTTGATGGAACACAGATATGGCCCAGATGACACAACAACCCATCCTAAAGATGGAAATTATCGACAACTGCATTTGCACCCAACATTTGGTAGGTGGTGGCGAAGTCAGGGTCTGTCTCATAGAGTTGGGGCCATCCAGATGTATCATGGCCGCAAGAGTCTAGCACCGTGGTGAGTGCCGCGACTGGCGCTCTGCTAAGGAAATCAGAGACGTGATTGGTGCTTCCTATTTTATACTTGATGTTGAGGTGGAATTGTTGCAAGTATGTGGACCACTTTTGATGGCGGTCATTTTGCAGTTTTCCCTGTGTCTGCATGAACTGCAGTGGCTTATGATCAGTGTGGATGACTGTCTCCTTTCCAAGAATGTAATGTCTCCACTGGCGACATGCTTTCACAATGGAGTACATTTCTTTGTCGTAAGTAGGGTAATTATGGACAGTATTTGACAGTGTCTCACTATGAAAGGCCATGGGGTGGTCGTGCTGAGTGAGAACGGCACCCACGGCATAGTCTGAAGCATCTGTCTCGATCTCAAAGGGATGTTGCAGGTCTGGTAGTGAAAGTACTGGGGCTAAGCACAAGCGCTGCTTCAAATCATCGAACGCTTGTTGTTGGGACCGGCCCCACGCAAATTTCTCCTTACCACCACCATTGTTTATTTGGCTGAGGGCCCATGCAATATGGGAGAAACCCAACTCGAACCTGCAGTAGAAATTAGCAAGTCCCAAGAAGCTCCGAAGCTCAATGAGTGTTGTTGGGGCTGGCCAGTCACGGATGACTTGGATCTTGGTTGGATCCACATGTACGCCATGTTGATCAATGATGTAGCCCAGGTAATGGACCATGTCCATGTTGAAGGAGCATTTTTCTAGGTTAGCGTATAGCTTGTGTTGCCGCAAGGTGTGAAGAACCTGTTGAATATGCTGCAAGTGTTCATCCCAAGTCTTGTTGTAAATTAGAATGTCATCCAGATACACCACTACAAAAGTATTGGTGAATGGTCGCAGGATATCGTCCATCGTCCTCGTGAAAGTGGTTGGAGAATTTTTCAAACCAAAGGGCATGACCAACCATTCAAAAAGTCCTTCCTTTGACTTGAAGGCAGTCTTCCATACATCTGTCTTTTCTATCGGGACCTGGTGGTAGCTAGACTTCAGATCAATCTTACTGAAGTATTTGGCCGCCGTGATTTGATCAAGGAGGTCATCGATTCGAGGAATTGGGTACCGGTTTCTGACAGTGATTTTATTCAGACCCTGGTAATCAATACAGAGTCGCCAGGTTCCATCTTTCTTCTGTACCAGCACGATTGGGATCTCGCAAGGTGATGAGCTAGGGCATATGTGCCCCTTGTGGAGTAGTTCTTGGATCTGTCTCTTGATCTCCTCATTCTCTAACAAAGAGCGATGATAGACTGTCCCATTGGTCAGCAGTGCACCGGGGGTCAAATCGATGGGGTGCTTGACCTGGAAGTGCAGAGGTACCTCTGTAGGTGAGGAGAATATATCCGAGTATTCTTCCACGACCTTGTCTACTTGCTTCTGCTGTGTGGAGAGGTCGGCCGCAGAGACCCTGGATGTGGCTGTGATCTTTCGCTTATTCTGAGAGCGAATCACGAAGAAGACAAACTTCCCCGTCTGAGAGATGACCTTCATGCATTGCTTAGCAGAGATCAAGGAAATAGCACTAGGTGGGACTGCCTCGGGTATCCTATACAATTTCCTGTTCAAAGTAATAATAACACTACGAGGCCTAGACTCATATACAACATGACGTTTCCATAAATAAGGTTGGCCCAAAAGAACATCACAAACTTCAAGAGGAGAAACATCACACAATACATCCAATGGGTGCGGAATTGTTGGCAGGGCTAGCTGCTTGATGACCTCTGCTAAGATGAGGTTCTTCTGGCTACCGCTGTCAACGATGAAGTGCAGCGGGGTGCCTTTTACCCACATCTGTGAATGGAAGAGGCGTTCTCCTTCTTCTTTCTCGTCTGGTTCACCAGGCTGGATCTTGGTGGTAGCAACGGTGGCACTAGGTTCCACGTCAATGATCTATCTTCCCCTTTTTGGTTTTGTCTCAGAGTCAGAATCTGCATCTGATTCAGAGGCTTTCACTTCGGCCACTAGCGACTGCTTTGAGCGACAGTCAGCAGTGTTATGCCAAGGGCTCTTATGGAAGTCGCACCACTTCCCGGTATCTTTCTTTGTATTTTTGGTGTCCTTCTTTGCTTGCGGCTTGTACTGGTTGTCTTGATACTGTCCATATTTGCTCTATCCTCTTTTCGGTGGGTTGGGACTGCCCTCTCCTGGCTTTTGTTGTGAGGGGTTCCCAGGCCCAAATTGTCGTGTCTTTTGTTTGAGCTTCTGCTCGATTTTGACGGCATATCGGTAGGTCGCGCCCAAGGATGAGATGTCTAGAAATTCCATTTCGGTCTGAATGTATCTATGCAGAGCACCGCGATACTTGAGCACCAGATGTCACTCTGAATCTTTGATACCCAACTTGGTGCGCAAGGTATGGAAGATATTTGTGAACTCTAGCACTGCTTGGTCTCTTTCTTGCCGCAGTGTGGTCCATTTGGTATACAGGTCGTCATAACTTCCAACAGGGTAGTATTGTTCCTTAATAGAATCCCTAAAGGATTCCTAGGTGGTCATGACTAAAAATAATGAGTTTTCCTCTATTTCCTTTTGCTCACAGAAAGTTTCCCACCAATCTTTGACATGGGGAACGGCTTTGAGGAGCGCAAAAGTAATCTTTTCTCTATTCAAAAATTTATGAACAGAAAAATACCCTTCTAGTAGATTCAGCCACTTGTCTACAGTATCTACGTCTATCTGACCTTCAAATATAGGAATATCAAAGTTTATTTGTACCTTGAAGGGGGCGACGCCTCCATTTGAAGAAGATTCATCGCCTTTTGGTAGTCGTCGAAGGATTTGCGCAAAAATATCCATCATCTCGTTCCTTTGTTGCGTGAGGGATTCCTCAATCAACAGTTTGAAAGGATCTCCTGTCCTGTCATCTTCATTTTCTCCTACCATGGGAGGTCGCTTGGGTTTGTGAGAGCTTCTGTCCTCAAGAGAAACAAGCTCGAGACCCAACTCTTTGTACTCTGACCTCGTTGGGGACATGCATTAAGACGACAAGGAGCAGATGGCTCTGAAACCACTGATCCGAATTTTATGAGCAGAATGAAATGAATACAGATTATTAACAAGTGCTTAACACAAAATAACATAGATACAGTAAAACCGGTTTTCTATTCAATAACGAAATAAGCTGAAACTGTAAAATGCAGCGGAAACAAGCTTATTGGAATGGTGGCGGCTTATCTCTGAGAAGAGATGTGACGGCAGTGCACATTCGCAAGGAGAGAGTTACAATGAGGCTCTGAAGGCCTTTTTACAATAATCAAGAATGCCAAAAACCCTAGACATCCAAAAACCTAACCCTAGGAGATGAAACGCCAAAAGTCATGTGGACCATGTTTGGGTAAGCTAG
Source organism: Picea engelmannii (assembly GCA_009831015.1). Classification (NCBI taxonomy): domain Eukaryota; kingdom Viridiplantae; phylum Streptophyta; class Pinopsida; order Pinales; family Pinaceae; genus Picea; species Picea engelmannii. The sequence continues at coordinate 17,092 of ML837348.1, read as the reverse complement.
TACCTCAACTTCCCGGGGTCATAACTTTTTCACACGATCTCTATTTTAGGCGTGTGATAGCCCGTTGGAAAGGTATCGCTGAGGAGATTCATTTTGGGGGATCAATTATTCCTTTGGATATCATTGAGGAGATCGATACCTAAAAACCTTCATTTAGGCCCTCAAAATGGCCCCGGAAGTAAAAACTACTAAAAATAGTAAATTGCCAAAAATGTCAGAAAACATTTTTGAGCCAGTTGGAAAAGGTGGGTGGCCACCGATATCCATTTGGATCAGATATATAATCAATAAAAATTCACCATGTCCCATCCTTCTTCTATACTAACACAATTGGGATACCACAAAGTGAGGAGCTTGGTTGAATTTGTCCCTTGTGAATGAGCTCATGAATATGACGCTTTATTTCCTCATTCTCTAGAAGGGAGCACCTGTATATTAAACCATTGGGTAAGGGAACACTAGGTATCAATTCAATGGAATGTTTGACCTAACATTGTAGAGGCACCCTTGTAGGTGAAGTGAAGATATATTTATATTCCACTACAGCCTCGTCCACTTGCTTTTGTTGTGTAGAGAGATCCTCTACAAAGGTTGTGGGAGTCACATTGACCTTGCTTTCACCTTTTGACTGGACCATGAAGAGAAAAAAAATTCCAGTCTGAGATATTACCTTATGGAACTATTTTTTCAAGATAAATGAAATTGTAGTAATCATAACTACCGCTGGAACCCTGTAGGAATGACCTCCCAAAGTAACAATTACACTACAAGATCAGAACTCATAAACAGAACGACACTTCCACACATAAGGTTGTCCTAAAACAAAATCACAAAATTTGAGTGGGGAAACATCACACGGTACCTCATCTTTGAAGGGCTTGATGTTTTAGGAAAAGTAGTATTGTTGGCTGATTCGATAGTCTCATCCCTGGCTCAACCAACCAATGGTGTATGGTTGAGGTTGTCGCATTGTCAGCAACTTCAGTCTCTTGACCACCTCAGCTGAGATCAGGTTCTTCTAGCTCCCGTTGTTAACAATATAATGTAGTGGGGTCCCCTTCACCCACATCTGTGAATGGAATAGGTGCTACCCCTCCTCGAGCTCCTCTAACTTGTCTGGTTGAATCTTTGCAGTTGTAATGGTAGAATTGGGTTTTGCATCGATGATCCACTTTCCATATTTTGAATCAAAGTCTGATTCAAGGTTTGATTCATTTTCTTTAAGCTTGGCCAACAATGACTATTTTGAGCGCCATTCATTAGTGTTGTACCAGGGGGTTTTGTGGAACTTACACCACTTTCTAGTTTCCTTCTTCGTCTTCCCATTGCCCTTCTTTTCCTATGACTTGGACTATTTTTCTTAAGTTTGTATTTACTTTCTTTTCCCCTTGTCTCTGAGTTAGGGATACCTTTACCATACTTTCGTTATTGTGGATTTTCATACCCTAATTCTCGCTTATTCTGCTGCTTAAATTTCTACTCAATTTTGACAGTACATCAGTATGCGGTGCTTAGTGAGGAGATGTGCAAGAAATCCATCTTTGTTTGGATGAACCTATGTAGGAAATTGTGTTACTTCAAAACCAAGTTCCTCTTGGATTATCTTATACCCAACTTTGAGTGCAAGGTATAGAAGATGCTAGTGTACTATGACACCATTTAGTCTCTCTCCTAACACAGAGTCTTCCAGCTTGTGTATTGGTCATCATAGTTTCCAACAAGGTAGAATTCCTCCGTGAGGGCATTAAAAAAGGATGCCCAAGAGGGTCCTCTCATGAATTTCATAGAATTGTATTCGTTGTATCTCTCCCAATAACTTTCCTACTAATATTTGACATGTGGAAGGGATTTAAGGACCGAAGGTGATATTTTCAGTGTCAGAAAAAAATTGAACTGAGTAATAACCCTCTAATAGATTTAACCATTTCTCCAAATCATTTGCACCTATCTAGCCTTAAAATAAATGGATATAAAAGTTAAATTGTACCTTGAAGGGTGTCACACCTCCAAAACAATTTCTCATTGAAGGCGCCTTGCCTGTTGTCGGCAGTTGTCGAAGGATCTAGGTGAAGTTTTCCATCATCTCATTCCTTTTTCGCGTGAGGGATTCATTGAGAAACATCTTGATAGGATATCATGCTCCATCATCTCTCTTTTATTATACCATGGCAGGTTTCTTGGGCCGACGAGAGGGGTCATCTCCAAGTGAAACTAGATCAAGACCCAACTCTCTATAACCTAATCTCGTCAGGGATATGCACTGAGAAATAAAAATGCATTGATTTCTATGATACCATTGATATAGATTATATTGAGAACAAAATGGAATGCATACATAAATATAGAGAGTACAGAAATACAATGAAACCCAAATTCTATTAATGAATAAAATAATAGAATATTGTAGAACACAAACTGGCTAGAATGGTGGTATCTTATCTCTGAAGAGAAAGAGGTGTCAGCTACGCTCATTTGCAAAAATTTGATTACAAAGAGATCAAAAAGGGCCTTTTATCATGAATCCTAAAAAAATAAAAAGTCAAAACCCCTAAACATCAAAATCCTAACCTTAGGATATGAAACACCAAAAGTATTGTGGGGCCTGAGGTGGTTAGTTGATACGTAAACTTCCGTGGGAAAAAAAAATTGCACACGATCTCCATTTGGGGTGCATGATAGCTCATTGGAAAGAAATTTTTGATAATTACAACTTTTTTCCCAAGGCCAGGGAATGCCAATGGAAACCCTTAGCCCCCCAAATGTCCAAAAAACATTGTTTAGGGCCTCAAAATAGCCCTAGAATTTTGGGACCTGAAAAATCATAGAAAAACTTCCAGGAAGATAGAGAACTGTTGAGTCAGTGGAATAGGTGGGTGGCCACCTATATCCACCTAGAACACCATCAACGATTGATTGATTCTTTTATCAGCTATTTGTTTTTCCTTTGATTGGCGCTCAGTCGATCCAACCCATCGGCTATCGGCACCTTCAAATATTTATCATCAATGATTTTTACTTTGTTCCCATTGGCACTTCTATCGATCTATCCATCGGCACTTTCGTCAATTTTACCATCTACCCTTTTTAAAAGAAAAAACCACGTCGGATGGCACATGCGAAAGAAGGTCCATGTGGGTGTCATGTGGACGTGGAGATGTAATCGTGTGGGTAATTCTTATGATATTTGAAAGATCATATATTCTTGTCTGAATCTCTAAATTGAATGTATAGGTAGTCATTGGAAATCTATCAAGGAGCATATTTGACTTATAATCCTAGAATTGGGGTTGGAGTTATGTTTAAGAAGAGTAAATTGGTAGAAAACGTGAGAATCTCGTACCCCATCAGCCTAATGAATACAAGGGGGTCAAGTATGTTACAATAGGATACCTAGGGTCTTGATTGTCTCTCCCTTATTCTATTGGCATACCACAAATTTAGCCACAAAGTTTAGAACATCAGTTTTCAGACCTTCCCAAAAGAAATCCTTCTTGATCATGTGGTAATTTTTCAAGAAACTTGAATGTCCTCATGTAGAAGAAGTATGCAATTCCAAAATGAAATTTTGTTTGAGTTGGGAATTCTTACATAAATATAGGCGATTTTGATACCACAGTAAATTTTTCTTCCACACAAATCTATATAATTCACTTGGGTCCTCTTGTATTTGTTGAATTATCTTGCATACCTTCGGATCGTTCTTCCATTCTATCCTCACTTCTTCCACCCAATCATATTGCGGAATGGAAACATCACATAGTAATCCCTATGTGTTTTCTTCTTTCCTTGAAAGTGCATCTACCACCACATTTTATTTTCCTTTTTTGTAGACAATTTTAAAGTCATAACCTAGCATCTTTATAACCCTTTTTTTTTATCTTCTAAAGATAATCGTTATTCCAAGAAGTACTTCAAACTATCATGATTTGTTTTTATCTTGAAGTGTCTTCTTATTAGTAAAGGGTACCATTTCTTAATTTCATGTAATATGGCCAACATTTCCTTTTCATAAATGGGTTTGATTAAGTTATTTCCTTTAAGTTGGCTACATTCAAAGGAAACGGGTCTTCTTTCTTGCATTAAATTGCACCAATGCCATATCTTGAGGCATCACACTCCACAATAAATATTTTTGTGAAGTCAGTCGTGGTCAGGATAGGAGTTGTACACATAACCTTCTTAAGTTTTTCAAAATCTTTGGTTGCTTCTTGAGTCCAATAAAAAGCCTCATTTTTTAATATTGTTGTTAGATGTGCTACTATTTGAATTTAATCCTTGAAAAACTTGCAGTAATATCCTGTCAATACTAAGAATCCTCTAAGATTCTTCAAGGTTTTGGGAATTGACCATTCCATCATATATTTAATTTTATTAGGGTCCACTTTTACACCTTCATGAGATAAAATATGACCCAAATATTCCACTTCTTGAACCCCAAAGGCACACTTGAAAGGCTTTGCATATAGTTGTTCCTCTTCCAATAGATTTAACCATATCAACATGTTGTACATGCTCTTCCCAATATTTGTTGTAGATTAGTATATTATCAAAAAATACTAACACAAATTTTCTAAGGAAGGGTTTAAAATATAATTCTTCAAGCTTTGAAATGCTCAATGTGCATTAGTAAGGCCAAATGGCATCACCAAAATCTCATAATGACCTTCATGTGTTCTAAAGATTGTTTTGGGGATGTATTCTTTCCTCATGCTAATTTGATGATATCTAGAGCATAGATCCAACTTGGCAAAGAAAATTGATCCTTGCAATTCATCTAATAATTCATCAATGACAAGAATAGGAAACTTATCTGTATTGGTCATTTTGTTGATCTCTCTATAATCTAGACATGTATGCCATGATCCTTCCCTTTTTTTAGCCATCACCATTGGTGAAGAGAAAGCTCTTTGGATAGGTTGAATGATGTTTGTGTCTAACATTTCTTGAACCATATGCTCAATCTCACTCTTTTGTGCATATGGGTACTTGTAAGTCCTAATGTTAAGTGGTACACTTCCCAATTTCAAATCAATAGCATAGTCACGATCTCAAGTAGGTGGAAGAACCTTAATCGTTTCTCCAAATACCTTGGAATGATTATCGATCATTTTTTGGAGATCTGTTGGAGTAGAGGGTATAGATATTTGAACATATAGTGAGAACAATTATGGAATTACACCATGGCATCCCTTTTTTATTAATTTTGTCATGTTTTTAGAGCTTAACACTTTAGAGCCTTCCCTTGGATACCTTTGAATTCCATTTCCTTTCCTTCCAAGGAAAAACTCTTGAAAAGTTCCTAAAAATTAAGAGCAATTGTTCCTAATGATTGTAACCATTGGACCCCTAATACAACATCACCACCACCCATTTGGAGTTCAATAATGGGACTATCCAATAAATACTCCCCCATAGTGAGATAAACACAATGTTACTTCCCTGAACAATTTATGGTACCTCCATCTGCAATCATTCCTTTAAACTCTAGTGTTGGATATATAAAGAAATTGAGAATTTTCACTAATTTACAATTAATAAAGTTATGGGTACTACCAGAATCAATCGACATCGTTACCTTTTCCTTTTTTATATATCCTTCTATCTTGAGGTTTTGTAGAGTATCGATGCCAACCAAAGCATGACAATATATGGTTGGAGTAGTCTCTTCTAGTTCTATATCATGTGATGGTTCCATTTCTTAACCTTCTTCCGCTTCACAATATATGTATAATAATACTCTCTCGCCACATTTATGCCCCTTACCGTACTTGTTGTCACAATTTAAACATAGTCCCTTTGCTCTGCTTTCATCCATTTGTTGAGGTGACAACCTTGTAGGTTGAGTGAAGTTAGGAAATGGAATATGGTGCTCTCTATAGTTGTTAGTGGCCACCCTTCTAATAACCATATTTTTACTTTCAACTTTCCTTCTCACACTAAAAGCATGTTCTCCTTTAAAGTTGACATAAAGAAATCAAACAAATTATCCTCTAGAATGTTCTTTATCCTGAATTATTTTTTGGAATTGTTAAATGTTCTCTATAATTAGACCTCTTTACCGGAGACTTATCAATTGACTAAAGAATGTGTTACTCTTAATATCCCCATAATGTGTTATCAACTCATTCATAAAAATGGACCAAGAGACAATAAAATAATTTTTCCATTCACAAATCCATTGGTACCAAACAATTTGATCAATATATAAATACAAGGATGAAATAGTTACCTTTTGTAAAGTGGGAATTTGGTGTAGATCAAAGAATTGTTTCATCTAGAATATCCATGTTATAGGATCTTTACCATCAAATTTCCTCATATTTGTTTGACAACATAGGTATTCCAACGAAGGAATATCACCTTCAGTAACCACTCACACAACCATATCAAATATCAACACACTAATGTTTTGACATGGTAAAGCCCCTACGGGGAAACATCCATGGCCCCAACCAATGTGGCCACTTGGAATAATTTAATCATGCAAAAGAAAAATATTATACAGAATTTACAAAAGATTTTTTCACAATCGATCATCAGAAAATGATCCTCCGTGCTTTTTAAATAGATATCATGGACCAATCATGTGTTAATCCACATATCAATGTAGCCATTACTATCAAGGATAATATGATCTGTCGGATCACTCTATGTCAGGAACATATTGTGACCGTCAGATTACCTAACTACAAATTCATACTAATGCATACTAAACAAAAACACTTTTACCTAATGACACATTAGACCAAGTTGATCTTAACTAACTCCTAAGTGTCTAAATAACCTAACATCCCCCCTTACAAACAACTTGGGATAGGATTGAAGTATTTACAAAGGTAACACAATAGGATAAGCAAGGAGGCAATAGAGCCTATCACGCCTTAATGATAACTTCCTCAACTCCTAACATAGATTGAATTTTGGAAAACTTCACTTATGTAAGAGACTTTTTGAAAATGTCTACAACTTTATATTCTATAGGGAAAAAGAGAACTTCAATAACTTGATCATGAATGATATTTTGGATGAAGTGGATGTGTATCTCGATGTGTTTGTTGCATTGATGTTGAAATAGGTATTTGGAAACCTTGATGGCACTTTGATTGTCGCACCATAGGGTTGTCGAATGTTTCTACTAGAATCTAAACTCTGAAAGGATCTAATGAAGCCACAAGGATTCTTGGCTTGCATTAATTGTTGCTCGGTACTTTGCTTCTGTTGAAGAAAGAGAAATGCTATTTTTTTTCTTACAAGCCCAAGTGATGGGTCCTGAACCAGGGCTGAAAACATAACATGCAGTATACTTTCAATCATCAGGGTCATCGGCCCAATCTGAATCATTGAAACTAACCAATCAAGGAGTCCCCCTGATTTCTAATGTATATTACACTGAACTATACCCTGGACATACTGAAGTATCATTTTAGTTGTGTTCCAATGGATTTCATGGGGTCATTACATATAGAGAGCAACAATACCAATGAAAAAGGAGAGATCAAGATGGGTATGAGTCAAGTATAAGAGGCTACCAACTAACTGACAATACAAAGTCACATCAACTTTGGGAGAAGTACAGGTTGCAGGAAGTTTGACTCCATACTGGAAGGGATAAGGGGTTAGTTTTGAATAGTCCATGTAAAAGCGATGAAGAAGGTCACAAGAATACTTAGACTTAGAAAGAAAAATTTCTTCCTTGGTTTGCAAAACTTGGAGGCCAAGGAAATAGTGCAAATAATTGAACTTCGTCATTTCAAATTTCTTCTTAAGGCTAGCTTTCACATGGTTTAAAATTTTTGGGTCATTACCAGTGAGTATAAGGTCATCAACATAAAGAACAAGGATTATGATATTTCTTCCTACTTTCTTGGTATAGAAATAAGGGTCAAAGTGACATCTAGAAAAGCCAGTATCAAGAAAAAAGTTGTCCATTTTGGCATACTAAGCTCGAGGAGTTTTATTAAGACCATAAAGAGATTTATTAAGGTGGAAAACAAGGTTGGATTCATTCTTTACATATCCAATAGGTTGTTCCATGTATATTTCTTCTCGCAAATACCCATGCAAGAAGGTGTATTTGACATCCATCTGATGGATCTCTCAATTATGTGAGGCTGCAAGGGTTAGAAGAAGGTGGATGGAATTCATCTTGGCTACAGAGGAAAATGTTTCATTATAGTCAATTCCTTAAACTTGGGAGAATCCTTTGGAAAATAAATAAGCCTTGTTTCTTTCAACACTTCCATATGATGCATACTTAGTTTTGTAGACCCATTTACACCTAACAAGTTTTCTTCCTTTCGAACGAGGTACAATATCCCAAGTATCGTTTTCCATTAAGGAGATATACTCTTCATTCATTGTCATATCCAAATATGGATTACCTTAAGATTTTGTTGGATTACTAAGAGGGGGGGTGAATCAGTAATAACGTAATTATAATCCTTTTTCTTCAAATGTTATATCAATGTAGAATTATTATCCAGTAATGAGCAGTAATAAATAAACAATCACACACATACAAAGTACACCAGTGTTTTACGTGGAAACCCAAATCGGGAGAAAACCACGGAATGTTTTTTCTTATATGTCTTGAAGAATTACATTCATTGGAAGCACCAACTTCTTTTGTTTTCCAGCTGCAACTGGAAGGAGGCTCCATCCCCCTAGTTTCTCAGGATACAACCTGAGGGAAGCTCCAACTCCCCAAATCTCTGGCTACAACCAGAAGGAGGCTACAACCCCCAATGTTCTCCGGATACAACCGGAAAGTGGCTACAACCACCTATCCTTGCCCCATCCTGCCACTCTAAAGTAGAAGTAGAATGATGGAACCATTGTCACACTATCACTGTGAGATATACCGTTGTAAACCTGTACCAATAAATCTAAACCATGCATCAACATGTACCTCAACCTGTAATCAACCTGTACCATAAACAAGTGCAACAACCATGCACAACCTATAATCAACATATACCATAAACAAGTGCATCAACCATGCACCAACCTGTAATCAACATGTACCATAAACAAGTGTATCAACCATGCACCAACCTGTAATCAACCTGTACCATAAACAAGTGCATCAACCATGCACCAACCTGTAATCAACCTGGACCATAAACAAGTGCATCCAACCATGTACCAAGTATGTTCCAATCATGTGTAAACTACCCATCAACTATGAATCATCAATATGTACCAATATCATCAACTATACACCTCATCTATGTGCGCCAACTCATCAACTACTTGTCTCAACCATGTACTCAACATGTACCTCAACCAAAATCTCTCATCAATTTCATCATCCAAATCTAATTTGTAGCTCTATAATAGAGCTAGTTTATATGATCACATTCCTACAAACCTTCCTTAACTTTAACAGCAAGAGACTAGCATTTTCATCAAACTTTTCTTTAGTCTCACATGCCTAGTTTTGGATTAGTCAACAACCCTAACTTGAAGTAATAATAACTTTGAACCTGTAATGTATAAAGATCTGAAACTGATACACAATGTTCTTCAGTGTGTTTTATTCAATTCCTCCAAGTGACACTACTTGGAACCTCTCATAAAAGGAGTTATAGCAAAAATGGCATACCTTGCTGAATTATAGATTATTCTAGAGAGCGACCTTGTAGAGCGTGCCCCGCACAAAATATTTGATGAAATCGTTTGAAACTATTACACAGCATACTAAATACTTTACCCTAACCAATACATTTTTTATCACTAAATTTTGATCTTTTATGAAAAAGGTATGACGTTTTTACCCGAAACACCTGATTTTGACTAGTTTCAGGACTGGCCACAAACTCTATTTTCCACAGAGTGTAACTCACAAAATACAACGACCCACAAGCTGAATTTTTAACCACAGATACTTGGATATGTTTTCTCACTTTCATAGAAATTTCAGGATCTGAATCATTATAGAAAAAAAGTTATAGTGAAAATGGTGAGATGACCTGAAAATAACATACCTTAGAAAGCAC
>ML837347.1:7539-45808 GCA_009831015.1 Picea engelmannii | reverse complement strand
GAAGTGTGGGATCTTCATAACATTCAGCAGGGTGGACTATGTGAGGTTCATTGTCCACGATTGAGGGATGATCTTCGAGTTCTTCCCTTTAGTTCTAGTTAGGTACTTGTATGGGGCGAGCATACCATAGATCTTGCGATCTCCAAGGTTAAAGTCATTGAACTTCAATGCTATGATCTTATCTTGCTTTGTCCAAACTGCTCGTATCCCCTTCGGGAGGTATGTAGTGACCATGGTGTACTAGAATTATCTTAGTACACTATCATGATTTACCGCACCAACCAGAGGTGGGATGTAATCGGGAAATATGGTTGGAATCAATTTTGCATTTGTGAGGTCGTCTTTATGCTTGGTTCTCTTTCCTGTTGATGGTTGGGATGGTCCAACTCCTTGAGCTGTCGATGGAGAGGCTTTCAGTCCTCTCGTCGATGACACTTGTACACCTGTAGACATCAACATGACTCTTTCAGTCATGAGGTCGATCAGAACTTCTTTGACAACTCTCTCTGCAGTGTTGAACTCATCCGACATACACGCTAAGGGTTGGAAATCTTTGGGTTCAAGGAGTAACTTAGACACTGCAATAGGATATAGGGAAATAATGCAATGATCGTTGTGTAAAATCAACAAGTCCGCGGGCTCAGATTCACGGTAGGCAAAAGTTTTCTCGGTGCATGGCATGATAGGATAAATAGATAACTTGGTAACAGATCTCTTGCAATGGGCGAGAAGCCTTCATCAACTCTTTTCTATCCGTTATGGCGTGGTCCAACGGTTTGGTGGCAAACCATAAATTCCTTTCTACCTGTTCGGTGGGTCGATCGAATGGTTATATTGTTCCCAATGGCTATATGGCTTCACCATGGTGAAGTGCCATGTGACGTTGTTATGTTATCCCAACGAAGCTCCAATTTTGAAAATTTTCCTTCTGCGAAGTTCCCTCTGGAACCTTTTGTAACTTGTCGATCTTAGCTCTCTTCTTACTTAAGTTTCTAGCTTTCTTTCTAGTGAGCTTCATCTCGGTATGCCTATTTCCATTCTGATTCTTATCTTCTTTTGGCATAGTTACTTTGCATTGTTGATATTCTTTCCTAAGATTCGAGGGTGATCCTTCTTCTTTATCTAGAAAAGGTACTTCAATCTTCTGTGGGTCGTCTAGTGTTCTTGCAACTTCGATATCTGGGTCTCTAGTGTTAAATATATTTGATTTGTTCTTATGTTCTTCAATTAAGTTATTGATCCTTATAGTCATTAAATATTTTAACTCTTGCTTCTTCTTCTTCTTGCCTTCTGGCCTGATCTCTTTCAATCCAAGGTTTTCCTAGTAACATGGTAAATGGGGCGTTGTTCTCAATAAATTTAATAATCTCAAAATCTTCCCTGTCAAAGTTCCATTGGCATTCATAGATATCTGAGTGAGCTTTCCACATAGGCTTATCATCTTTCCTTTGAATAGTCCTATTCCTCCTAATGAAGGAATCATAGCAGGCCTCCCTATAGCTTCCCAAGTTCCCTTTGTCATGATATTCACCTGTGTTTCTTGATCTAGAACACAGTCAATGTCGAATTCTCCTATTCTTTCTTCAAGGCATTCTTTTTCTTTGAATATCTCTGATAAGATGACATGTCGGTGGTCATTCATGGTTTTTTTCATCTGTAGCAATACTTTCGTTGATTCTTTCTGGGGTTCTGCCATAATCTTAGTTTCTGGATCTGTCTTAGGGTTTTCTTGTCTCATGTTCATTTCTTCAAGATTAGCAATCATTCTAGGGCAATCCAATACTTCATGGTCCATAGCTTTGCAACAAAGACAACTAGGTATTTTCTCAGGGCATTCCTTAGCAAGATGTCTCAATTTTCTGCAACTGTAACAGAGGGTCAATCCTCTCTTTCTTTTAAATGATTCATATCTCTTTATATACTACACACTAGGGTCATAGTAAATAACCTGCAAACATTTCTTTCTAGGATCCTGCATCCACTTGTTAGTCCAAACATTCTTTATATGCATAGGTATAACATATTTTTCACTATTCTTATCAAATCTACTCATATCAAATATTATTTCATCTATTAATTCCCTAGTTTTCAAGATAGGACAGAATCTATCAAACATACCTAGATCCATATTGTTGAAACAAAAATTTCCACTTATCTTACTTCTACAGAGCACAAATCTTTTAGATATAGAACTTTTCAATATTCTTACCTTTATCAGATCACAGATCTTGCAGATCTTACCTCTTTTAATAAAAAAATCTGACTTTTACCTTTCTCAGAGCACAAAACTTTCAGATCTTACCTATTTTCTTCATATCGGACTTCTTTTCCTTATCATAGAGCTTGTCAAAATAAGTAGAGTATTGTGCACTAGAGATATATATCTATGCACAGAGATTTCACAATTTCAGTTCGGCTCTTTGCACAAAGCTTCTTCTTCCTCAGTTCCCAGCAATCACAGTTTCAGGTCCCAACAATGGAACCATTTTTTGGAACAGGGGCAAACCCAGGGTTCAACGCTACAATAGTGCACCAATAAAATCCTACTACCATCCCTTTCAACAACACCTGCGAATCAGATGAAGTCTCACCCGAGGTAGAGGCAAGGGTGGTTGCAAGATTCAGGTGTCTACAACCTTAGTTGGGACAAAGATCCATGATTGTAATACTTAAAAGAGCACTTAGCACCGACATTTCATCAATATTTAACCACTATTTACTACGCAGATAAAACATAGCATCGCATCATTCATCCAGATCTGGTTTATCTAAGAACTTATCATAGAGAAGTAGATTAGATATAGCATATTCAAGCACTAAGCACATTCACATAGGTCATATCTACATCCATATACATCATTAGCACAAAGCATAAATATATCTATCTATCTATACCAAATCACTTAGCAAGTAAGGACATAAACAAAGTAGAGAAACACAGCATATACGTGGTTCACCCCCACCCTAGGGATACATCCAACAACTCTTCTTCTTTATTAGCTTCTTCAATAGGTTACATGCACAGAGCCTCAAACCCCTACTCCACATAGGACAGGAGATCTATGCAGCTCGCTAGATCCTCCTTCCTCGAGCTAGGATACAACACTAATCCTTTTATAGTCACTTTCACTCAGCTTTGCAAGCTTCATACAGTATGCACAGAGCACTTACAATCCTTCGATCAAGTAGATCTAGCACTTAGGCAACTACCTCTTCTTACATTTCCTATACATCTATTTATACTTTACAAAATAGGCCTAAACATGGGTAAACCCATGGGCTAACATCCCATACCCGTTACATAGTCCCAAATCCCAAAAAGGACCCAAAAAGGGGCCGAGATCCCTTTATCTCTTCTTCATCTTGTGCTCCTCCTTTGACAGGCTATCGCAGTCCTAAAACAGGTCAACTTGACCAAGGATCTCCCAAAACTTGGTCAAGGGCCAAAAAAAACCAATCGGTTTGAAAATGTGTGCTCTTTTCTTCTCCATATAGTCAGAAAATCATGGCTACCAGCATTTTGTAGGGAATCTTGAGCCTGTAAGTGGGAAATAATTTATGGCCTTGTTTGAGGGTCTCATCCTCATCATCCCACCAATGTTTCATTTTCTTAGTTGTTCCTTTTCTTTCTTGGGAAAACCATTTAAGAATGGTTCATTGAGAGAGCATGTTGGAGTGGGAAGATAATATCTTGAGTCGATGTCTTTGGGTATTAGGGACATTAGCCACTTCCCTTGTTTTCTCACGATGGTCATTGTGGTTATATAAAATTGTTTGAAGCACCATTGTGCTACCTTGTTGTATGGAAAAAGCAGTGGTCGGTCGACTACTAGATGGATGTCGCTTGTTAGGATATTCTGGTAAACTCCCAAATCCTTGTCATCCATGGGGAAATATTCATATTTGAAGATAATGTAGATTTATTCATAACCAAGGAAGTGGTCTTCACCAATGTGGTGATTAGTATTAGTTGCCAAATATTCAACTAGTTGAGACGATGATTCAGGTCCTGTGGCTGACTAGAAATAAACCGAGCCCTTTGGTATTTTAAGATTTTGTCTTGCCATGATTGACTATTAGTTGGTCCTGTATTACCATGTTGTAATTAGTATCATCCTAATAAACATAACATGTCAATTGTAGCAATAAAACATTTAAAAGAAAAATTGGCTACCTGTGATGAAGCGACGACAGTAATTGTGCAATAACACTCAGTGAAAAATCACGACAAAATGAATGTTTTGCAAAATTAAGGTGTAATATAGGTCTAAATAGGGGGGGGTTATAGCTATTAAATCACATTAAACAATCATAAATGTTCCATAACTCAGATGTGTACGAGAATCATTTCTAAATTTGGCCTTAATCCATGTCATTAATGCTCATTAAGAGTGGTGGTTTCTCGAATTCATGTATCAGAGGTGGAGAACGGTTTAGGCTCAAAAATACCTTCAAGAGGTTCATGCATTCGGAGATGGAAGGATCGAAAATTAATCTAAGCTTCGATGGGAGGTTTATCGAAATAATATTCCCTTTTGTTTAGAAATGTGCATTGATTTGATAAGTATGCAGCCTTGTGGGGAAGATGGGACCTATCGGAGTCGTGTCATCGGAGGTCATCAGGATGAGATTCAAACTAAACCCAAAATAAATGGAATCGATGGAATATTCCCTTTTCTCAAAAGGTGTGTTGAGCATACTATATCCAGGACTTCAGAGAAAATCCATCAGATTTCATCCCTTATATTTCCACAAGATAAGGAAATGTTTGGACTCTAAAATAAGAGGTATCAAAAGAATATACCTTTATTCTAGAATAATGTGTCAAATGCGCAAGTGGGAGGGCTCGAAAAGGTTGATGGAGTTAGAGTTTCATAGTTTGAAAGGATGAGGGAAGAACTAGACTCCAATGAGGATGGTATCGAAGTAATATTCCTTCGATACCTTGGGGTAGAGAAGAGTCTCGAAAGAAATAAAAGGAAATTTATTGAATATTGATAAATGGGGAAGAAAAGAGTCCAATATTAAGATGCTACTTGGGGAGGTAGTGATTAGACAAGTCGTACTAACTGAAGGGTGGCGAGTACATGACAGGTTTGAATCTATCCATCCATGGGATGGCATGTAAGGATTAGATTTGATGCATCAGATCTATCAAATTGTGAGGGTCATAGTTATGGGTGGTTTCTGGAGTGAAATATTCCAACGAAGATGATTATGATGGATCCCTTTCCGATGAGAACATCGAAAATGTTTCTGTCAGAAGAAACGATGGTGTGAGGATTCTTCTGAATCAATCATGACTTAGGCAAAGGGTATAAGAGTGAGATGAATCATGTTAGCTAAGTAAAACCAGGGATCAGGTCCTTACTGTAAGGGAGAAGAATGATAAAATTAGGGAGGAGAGGTTGAAGAGTGCAGTATCATAGGGACTATTTATGACTGCGTCCAAAGGGATGTTATTCAAAATGAATGTATAAATTGTAGAAGTGATAGATTTTTTTTTCTTCAAGCTCATATCTCCTTAGTGAAGCAGGAATGTATACCTTGTAGGAAAAATTTAAGAATAGAAAGAGGGTCCCATAAAAAAAATGGGTCATTGTGGGAGGTGAGCCACAAAAAATGGCAACTTACTGAGAAGAACCAATTATCTTTGATTTCAAAAGAGATGGACTTCAAATAGATTAAATAAAAAAATTACCTTTTAATAGTTCATTCAATATACAGATTGAGGACCCCAAATCTATTAGTCTGAGGATGAGATATAAATAAATCTTGTTACTAGTGATCTTCCACATAATTCAACGAAGTGTTAATGGGTGTTTACTTCATACATAAATAGTGAAACATTGAGAGTAATTCCACACAGGAATTCTTATCGATTTTTATAGACCGAAGTTTTTTCCTCATCTCTCTTTCTCGGCATTGCTTCGCTTCCAACAACCATCCATAGCCCTGATTAAGATGCCTTGGTATCATACAAGCATGGCCCCACTTCCAGTGAATGTCCATACCCCTGATGGGATTACTTGTACTTCCCACACTTTTAGTAGTGTTTTTGACTTCCTTATGATTATGATTTTCTACATTCACCTTTTAGATATAATATTTATGTATTTATTTTGCAACATAGGTGAAGGTAAGTATTAAGCGAGGTGATATGAGAGTTACTTTGATTTATCAATGTCAATCAACAATTTATTCTCGTGGGTCCATAAACATGAATCACCGATGCATTTTAGAATTAGTAATATCAAGGGAAGAGTCACTAGAATTATGTAGAAGACATTGAATTTAGGACATTTCAAAAATCTTGAGAAGAATAGAGGCACGTCATGAGAGTGGTCACATAAGTGAGGATAATTGATGGAATCCATCAAAAGGTACTTAATTTACAGGTTAGAAGTTTTCTTTTGGAACAAATGAATAAGTTCTCTTTTCAGTACAATCATCATTCAATAAGATAAACGTTGATCTCAAGAAAACTCAACCACTTCAATATGGAAAGGAACTCACAAAACAAGGCACTTACATGGCTCCAATAGTGTTGGGTACCTGTTGCTATGAAAAAGGATGGTCTAAATAAATGAACAATAAGATATTATAAAATTAAAGGTGTAAAAAGAAAAGAAACATTTAAGCAAAGGCATTGCAAAAAGAGAACTGGGAGATAAGGGAAGGACAATTGGAGTGAAAAACAACAGAAAACAAAAAGAAGGAAATAGATAAAAAAAAATACTATGTACAAGGCTACATCACCATCAATGATTAGGAGAAGTATTTTTTGAGGATTTTCCCATTGACAGGAAGCTCATCCTCATGTCCTTGTAATGTTTTAAGTCTGAAAGTTCTAGGACCTATTTTCTGGTGAATCAGATAGGGTCCTAACCATGGTTTTTGGAATTTGGTTTGTTTTCCCTTAAATTCATTAGCTTTGTCCCATTTGAGAACAAGGTATCCCTACTAAAAATATTTGTTACCCACAGTTGATTTTTCAAACCATTTTTTTATTATTTATTGATGGTGTGTTAGGTTCATATTATCTTTTTCCCTTTCTTCTTCAAGTTCTAACAAGTTTAATCTCTCTTGCATTACTGGGCAAGCCTCGTCTTGGGCAGATTGGGTCAGTTACAAGGCAGGTGGGAAAGTATGGGTAGACACAGTGGCTTCTTGTTTGTAGACTAGGAAGAAAGGGGATTTACCAATGGATGACTTGGGAGTCACTCTGTCATCCCACAGGGAGCTTTGAAGAGTGAGGTGCTAATTTATTTGATGATCGTTGAAATTTTTCTTGAGAATTTTAATAAGGTTCTTATTAGTCGACTCTGCCAAACCCTTCCCTTGTGGGTAGTGTTACACATTATTTTGGTCACTCTGATGATGACCCTATAGGCATGTGTTCAGGCTCTCAAAACAATCTTTTACATGAGGAAAATGACTAAGTTCTTCCCCTACAAGTCATATTTTTATAATGACGTTGTAGGCTGACAGTGGCACACACTGCGGAAATCATTGATTTCCATAGGCTGCTCTATGCCTAGCTGGTGGGATTTATGCATGTTGCTATATAGGAAAGGTGCAGCGGGGTTTGAAGCTAATAAAAGGAAGAAGTTTCTAGAAGTTTCTAGAAGGATAATCTTCTAGAATGTGAGGTTGTGTCTGTATGGTTGTGATCTTACTGGCTTCTCTGATTTGGTGGGATCATCCTCATCCTTGTAACCACTTCACCTTCTCCTATATAATGATGGATTTATCATGGAAAAGGTTAAGCAAGATTGAGCAAAGGATCACTGAAAGAATAGGCTAAACACTGTGTGAAGGATCATGTTACAACTGATTCTTGTGGCCTCCATTTGTCCATCAAGCTTTGTGGACCATCTTCATACAAATTCGGAGAAAGTGTATGTGTGTGTTGGAACAAAGGACCACCAAAAGCGAACTTGCGACATCAAGACAATTTGGTTGTATCTTTCGCTTTTACTTAATATGATACAGCGACGTGTTTCTTTCCCATAAAATCATTAGCATTTTATTACATGACTCCTTGATCACATGTTTAGGTTTCCATTGAATCTACAATTATTGCTTTCACTTTGGTTGGTTTGTGTCATTGCAGATCTGATCTCACAAGAACACCAGAGTGAAGCAGGGACAACAGAGATATAAGGAAGCGATATCTAAAGGTATGTCATCTATTCCTTCTTTGGTAGTAAACTCAATGGTAGCAACTTAGGGAAAGCGTCATGTCATGTCTTGTTTTGTTCTAGATCCAAGTGGATCTAACGAGATTAGTTTATGTCTGCATTCACCGATTTATCCAATAACAAAATTGGTGACTCCACTAGGGAAGAACTTGATTGTGCTTTTTTGTTGGCCTTTTTATTTTAACCTATTATTTTTACTTGAAATCAGTCTCTGATTCTATGGGAGATCCATTCAAACTCTTTGGATTTAAAATCCCACTTAGATCCTTTACCCTCTTCTCAAAATTTCTTGATTTACAGACACTTATGCACTGTACCCTATACATAACCTGCGGAAACCTTTGATTTCCGCACCCTAGTTGTTTGATTCAGTGCGAAATTTCTGCACCCTATCTATTTCTGGCCTACGGAAACTCTTTATTTCCACACTGTGATATGCTATTAGGCTGCCGCGGCACCTGTGAAATTTTTTGAGTTGGGTCTTGACCTTTGTTGATGCCCAAATTTTCTTTTAGTCAGTTGGGAGGGACTTTTAATGCCAATCCTTGACTGTTTTCTGACTGTTTAACTTGTTGTTGATTGGTTTTGGAGATCGAACACCTCTCTTTTAATCTTTTTCCAGTTTTTTTTTTGTTTTTTTATCGACAGGGGTATAATCTTTGATCTTGTATCTGAGTGCTTGATCGATTAAAAGTATTTGATTGGATTTAAAGTTTTGGATTGATTACATGTTATGGATTGCTTGATGATTGGGAAGTCATTTTTTCATTTGCATTTGAAGAAACACTTTCTTGTCATTTTTTACTTTTATCTTCATTGAAAGTTTGATTTGGGTGCTTGTTGAGTGTATATTTTTTCTTGGATTACTTGTCCTTTCTTTGTCATACCCCTGAACTAGTTTTAGAAAGGAAGAATTTAAAGTCACTTGTTTGTTTAAGTAATCATATATAAGAAATTTTATTTCATCCAAAAGAAGAGAACATTGAGAAACTTCATTGTTTATGGTTGTTTGCATTTGTGTTCATTTGAGAAAAAGAAAGTTATTTTGTAGCTTACATCGTTCCAGAAATACCTTCTCCATGTTGTAGATAGAGTTCATTGAATGAAAATTTGCATCATTCATTCCTATTTGCATATTATTGGGTCAAGTTCTTACATAGCATTGGTTTCATTCCTGTCTCCCTCTTGAGTAACAACAACCTTTAAAAATATTGCGAAATCTAAAAATCAATTAGTAACTTTTATTTTCTAGGGATCTTCTACACCAACATTAGCTAGGCTAGAGCTTTGGAATAGGCAGTGAGACACACTCTCCAAAGAAAAAAACACACAATAGCATATTGTGATAGGGAGTGTTTAATTCCATTTGAAACATTTTGTCCTAGGAATCCCTTCTCACACAAGGGTCAAACCTAAGGTCGCATTGAGATTGGCAGAGTTACTCACCCTGCTTTCTTGATCTCAGTGTAGAGATTGCACATATTATGGGGGGCGCTTGAAGGTATACCCACAATGATGAGTGGAAGCCTCTCAAGTTGATTTTGGGCTAGTTACCATGCCTTTTCACATGGATCGGACAGTCGATTGTTTCCCTAGGCATCATTGTTGTTCTTGGTAGCCTTAGTTGCCTATCTTCTTAGGGTCTTACACGAGGTAACTATGGAGGGGAAAGTATTCACGGTACCTGGAATTGGCGTTGGCCAGACTCACTTGGGCTCATTGGAGGGTATACCCACGATTATGTGTGGGAGATTGTACCAAGTTGTAAGTTTGTTAAGCAGGTCGTCAACGTAACTTTTCCACCCACTTTGTCCTAGCCCCTTATTTTCTTGACTTCACGACGTTGGATTTCATCACCAACTAGTGACTTCGAAATAAGAAGGTTTTGTTTGCTTGGTTTGATTCCTAGATTTTATTAGTGAGTGTTGTTTGTTTTCATAGTTGGCCATAGATTTTTTCTGTAAAATTTTTGATTTAGACAACATTGACCCTCCACGTCGTTCACGTACGATGCAAGGACTACCTCCAGAAGATCCGAAAGTCTCAGAACCCTTGCTTCCTAACCCACCAGAGGTCTCTCCTCAACAGAGTGAGGTCTAGGACAGCATACCATATCAAGCTTAAAGAACTGACTCTCTAGACAATTTTCAAATTGTTTCTGATTCTCTAGACGCTTTCTAAATCCCTCCTGGATACAAGAGACGTATTCTCCGACTGAATTCCTCCGGAGAACTTGTTGTTGAAACTTTTGGAATACCAATCGGACCTCTTATCGGCCCAGAAAGTGAGGATCCTTTTTGGACCACTGACATATTTCGAACCCCGGCTATTGTGCGAGACCTTTACAGCTCGGGGGAAGGTGTTGATATACCTGTCGTCTATGAAATACCCGAGACATCTGCTACCTATACGATACCTCTAGATCACTTTAATAACAGAACTTGTTATATTTTTGTAGGTTCAGACACACAGTCTGTTGGCCCTAGCTCGACCATTCCTCTTCAGATGACCCATTCTACAATAGTCCCACACACTATGACTATTCCCATTGGGAATCTAGTGGTTACCCAAGCCCCCATCGGTACACCACTTTCTTCAGACCTATCCCATATCTCCCTCATGGGTATCGTGCTTTAAATACTTCTATCCCCATTCCTACTCAAGTTCCGTCTGGAGCTTCTGGAATTTTTACTCCTCCTGGGTACAATGTTGCTTATGGTTTCATTCTGACACCTTCCCAGGTCCCTTCCGAAGGGTCTTATCTGCCTTTTATGGGATGATTTTGCCCAAGTGGATCCAATCCAATTGGAGGCTCTACTCCATCATTCACTTCTAGTTTTCATATTCATGTTGGAGGAAAATATAACACTGGGGGGCAAACTCAATTTGGAGGTCACAGCCAAATTGTAACACCACTTCCGCTTGGAGGAAAACCCCTGCTTGGAGGTTCTACTACGCCTCATGGACAGAACATTCCAGGATCTTTATCCCAGTATTGGAAACTTCTCAACTAGTTAAATCCACAATCATCTGGGGGACAACAACCTCAAGTTAGCTCTTTCATACCCCCTAGTTTGGGCCAGTCGTATCTCGGTTCTTCCAACCCCATTTGAGGTTCGAACGTTCAATATAGTGCCCCTTTCTAGGGGAACATCCCTAGTCAATACAAACATATGGTATACATGCCTCCACATTCACATTTGAATCTATCATGACCTTCACCTCACATGCAGACTGCTTACGGTCCTACTGGTATACCGACGGGACTTCCTCCCCAAAGTCACCAGTATCCTCATGTGAATAGACAGTTACCCTTTTTTATCCACTTTGGATCTTTCTTACTTGTTTAGAATATTGAATGATCCCATCCTGGATTCTCCCCATTGGCCCATTATACCGGCCAAGCTACCATGCGACATTCCAAAATTTGATGGTAAACCGGGAGAAGATACAAATAACCATGTCATGACTTTTCACCTTTGGTGTTCGTCCAACTCTTTGATGGATGATTCCATTCGTTACGACTCTTCCAATGACCTCTTACGGGTTCAGCTGCAAAGTGGTATATATAATTACCATGAGGCTTCTTCACTGACTTTAATACCCTATCCATGGATTTCCTCACACACTACCAGTTGTTAATCCATTATGAAATGGGAACCGATACTTTGAGTTCCTTCAAGCAAAATAAGGCCACTCACATCTCTGATCACATTCATGAGTGGAGACGAAGACGACCTTTAATCAAAATCGATCTTCTCGATCAGTTATTGGCAGAATGGTTCACGAAATCCTTCATGAATAAAATCTCTCGTGACATTCCCATGGGTGGAGTTGTCACAGAAGAACATGCGATTAGTCGCGATCAGTACCTCGATCTCGTTTATTCACAAACATGTACTCTTTACGATTTTCTCCCTGATGCAACTCATCCTTCTACCACCACTACCTCAACTACCCCTGTTGCTTCTCATGCGGTTGATGGTGTGATTGGCACCTTCCATGCTCAACCTCAATATGCACAAGCCTCTCCCACCAATCCCAAGTCTATTGTTTCTAATTTTCAAAATGATTCAAATCCTACTCCTTCCACCGGAAAAACCTTTGAGGTGAACTCCATTCAATCTACCCCTGCCAGAAAAAATAAATCTAAAAAAGGGAAGGGTAAGAATAAGGAGGATAAAAATAACCCTGTTGGCACAGGGGCAGACCCATGGTTCAATCTAAGAGCACACCAACAAGCCCTAGCTACTGGCCCTTTCGGAAACACCTGTGAGGCAAATGCAGTCTCACCCGAAGTAGCTATGAGGGGGTTGCAGGACAGATATGTCTACAACCAGGGGAATATCAAGTGGATCTTATATAACAGAAATCACAGTATTCATATATCACTTATCAATGAGATCTACTCTGCACAACTATATATCTCGATCTAACATAGTAATTAAAATAACAGTATAATAATGACAGAGATTAAAGCATCAATCACTCACACAACACAAAATATACATGGTTCACCCTATCTCTAGGGCTACATCCACAGAACTATGCTTATGATATATTAAGATAAAGCTTATAGTTCAGATCTGCGCTCTTGGCCAGTAGATCCTCTCTCTTCTCTCTCTTTCTCTCCCACTTCCGGCGCACCTAGATGTAGGATCTTATATTCGCACCCAGCTGAAGATCTTACAATACCATAAGGATCTCACCCTTATCACTTGTCTCCCCCAATACAATGACCTCTCACCACAACAATAGAGTTAAATCAATAACAATATCATCATCCCCCGACCCAGGTCCTCTTGACCTTTATTTTTATATTTACAATACCTCCCCGACATCCTTAGGCTGAAACCTAGGTGTCAAAACCCTAATTATCAAAACCCTAGGTGTCTAAAACCCTAGGTCAACTTGATCCACTTTTTTTGGACTTTGCCAACCTGTCTTTCCTTCCTTCTCATGCGGTGCTCCAAAGAATCCAATGCTGGATTTTTCCACTTCCTAAGTTGTCCTCGGTCCATCTTCCTTGCTTATCTATCATCCTCAATCTCCTCATCCAATGGATTTATTTTCCACACTTCGCTCCATCTTTTCCACTCTTTTTCTCACTTCGACCCAGTGATAGTCACTGTGTCTCCTGCGAAGTTCGCTTTTTACCTTTTCTTCCTTGTTCTCCATTTCCATTCATAACCAAGGGCCAACAGGCCCCCAACACTCAGCTGTGACTCATCCTGAGGCACTTCAGATCTAATCCTTTTGTTTTACTTTGACTTTGGACTACGCAATGCAGCCTTTTCTTTTTTGTTTTATGCCTCCTTCTCGTCCTTGTGAAGACTGTCTTTTCTATGTTTGGTACCTAGTTTCAACTGCACCTGGTACCTAAACCCTTTTCATCATTCTTTTACTTGGATATGTGAGGCAGTTGGTTTCCATAGTACAACTTCAGTCGAATCCCATTCACCAATCCTTCTTTCCATTCTCCATTCAACGTCTTCAGCTACGCAACTCCTCCTTCTGTGATATAGGCGATTTCATATGGTCCAAGCCAATGTGTTCTAAAATTCCCAGGGTGTTTGATGAACTTACTATCATATACCAGTACTAAATCACCTTGCATGAATATCTTCTTCTTGATGTGTCTGACGTGGTAGGCCTTTTCTCGTTCCTTCTGAACTTGCTGATGGAAGCCTGCAATGAATCTGTCTTCTTCTAGCTCGACTAACTGTGCTAACCTCTCATGAACAGTGCCAGTATCATCCATGTCTGTAAATGCAGCAATTCTTAATCTCGGTACCAAGTACTCCATTGGGACAATAGATTCAAGGCAATAAACCAACTTAAAAGGGGTCTGCGTTGTCAATTTCTTGCAAGTGGTTCTATAAGCCCAAAGTATTGCTAGTACTCTTAAATCCCAATCATCTATGTTCACACTGCAAATCTTTGTCAGTATTGTCTCCAATATTTTGTTGAATGCTTCAACCATTCCATTTTCTTGTGGATGGTAAGGTGTACTCTTTTGATGGTGGACTGCAAATTCTTCAGTCAGGGCTTCAACTATCTTATTGATGAAATGTGTACCTTGATCACTCATAAGGACCTTAGGGAATCAAAACCTAGTTATTATGTCATCAAATATAAAATGCACAGCTATAGTTGCACTACATTCCTTGACTGCTCTTGCTTCGGCCCATCTATTCAGGTATTTTGTCGTAGTGATAATATACCTTGCTCCTGTGTGCTTTCCTGGTGGGTTTATAGGTCCCACGAAGTCAATGGCCCATTTTTCAAATGCCTCCAGGGTCGTTTGCAGTGCTAATGGAATCTCATCTCTTCGGGATGGTTTTCCAAATCGTTGATATACATTACATGCTCTGGTATATTATTTAGCATCTCTGTGTAACGTAGGCCACCAAAGGCCAGCTCACAAAACCTTCTACGCAGTTGCTTTCCTTGCGTAATGTCCTCCTGCGATGCCTTCATGAGATTCTGCGAGGATCATCGAGCGCTCTATTTCTATAACGCATCTTCTTAGTATCTCATCAGGTCCCATTTTATATAGCTGACCAGCTATCAGTGAAAAATCTGCAGTGCGCACCACCAACTATTTTTTCTGGGAGATTGTATACTCACTCGGAGCCATTCCTGTTGACAAGAACTAGACTATGTCTATGAAGTGGTCTTCAATCTTTCTAATGGTGAGCAATTTTGCATCCGGTAATGTATCCTCCAGACTAGTAGGTTCTTCACCATGTTCCAACCTTGACAGGTGGTCTGGTCCCTTGTTCATTTTTCCTAGCTTAACTATGATCTCAAAATCATATTCTTGAAATAGTAGAAGCCATCTACAGATTCTCCCCCCCAACACTAGTTTGTTGACTAGGTACTTCAGCGCGGAGTGATCAGTAAACATTTTAAAGTGTCCTCCCAACAATTAGTGGCGAAATTTTTGCAAGCATACACCATGGCTAGTCCCTCTCTCTCTGTAGTGGTGTAATTAACTTCGGTTGTGGACAGCTTCCTGTTGGAAAATGATAATGGATGATCAATGTCCCCTTCTCCAGGTTGTGCCAGTACTACTCTTAATGCAATGGAAGATGCATCAACATGCACATGAAATTCCTTGCTCCAGTCTGGAAAGACTAGAATAGGCGCAGTTACCATCTTTTGTTTCAGTGTATCGAAGCTCTACTGGCATTTTTCTATCCAACCAAACTGACCGTATTTATTTAATAACTTCTCCATTGGCACAGTAATTTGAGCATATCCTTTGATAAATTTCCTGTAATAGCTAGTATGTCCTAGCACAGTGGCAGTTGTTTGACTGAAGTAGGTGGTGGAAAATCAACTAT
Organism: Picea engelmannii; assembly: GCA_009831015.1. Taxonomy (NCBI): domain Eukaryota; kingdom Viridiplantae; phylum Streptophyta; class Pinopsida; order Pinales; family Pinaceae; genus Picea; species Picea engelmannii. Next base: position 30,255 of record ML837347.1, on the reverse strand, counting down.
AATTGCAATCTTGGATGGATCCACCAACAATCCTTTCTTTCATACAATATGACCTAATAATACTCCAAATGGTGAGAAGACGATGCATTTCTTCAAATTCAAAGCAATTTGACACTGCCTGCATTTATCCAGCGTTAGACTTAGACATTCAATATGATTTTTCAACAAACTAAAAACAATCCAGACATCAAAGTATGCTTCTAAAAACTTATGAAAAAATTCTTTGAATGCTTCAACCACCACCCTGGAAAATATGGTTGGGTCATTCTTCAATCCAAATGGAATTACTATATATTGGTAAGATCCCCACTCTGTGGCAAACATAGTCTTATGGCGGTCCTCCTTGGTGATGCGGATCTGATGGTATCCTGAAAACCCATCTGTAAAAGAATATACTTCTTGGCCTCCCACGTTATCCAACACTTCATCTGTGAATGGTGTAGGAAAAGGATCATGTAGACAAGCATCATTAAGCTTCCTGAGATCTATGCAAATCCTGATCTCACCTATCTTCTTATCTTGCACTACCATGGGGATAATCCACTCTGACTCCTCGACAAGTTTAATAATCCTTGCTTCCAGCATTCTGTCCAGCTCAATCTTCACTTTTTCCTTATATTTAGGGTTCAGTCTATAGGTTCTTTGCTTGACTAGCTTCGCATATGGTTTCAAAGGTATTCTCATTTATCCCATAGGTCCTTTGATACCCTTCATATCAGTGAACTTGGTCAGGAACAAGTCCTGATACTCGTGCAATAATTCTGTGATTTTATCAATGATAGCAGCGTCCCAGTAATCTCCGACATTGGCAAGCTTTGGTGTCTCCTCTGTCCCAATATTGAATTTCTTTATCTTTATCGATTATCCAATGAATGGTAGTTCAACTCCTGGTCCTTCCACATCTCTCTGGCCTTGTTTCTGCGATATTCACCTTCCTTGGATCATCGTCTTCGTCGGTATTAATGTTGTAACAAATCTGCAATTTCTGGAGGGACACAATCCATTCATCCTCTTCTTTCTCCAAAGGGAGGCTAGATGCCTCCTTAAATACTTTTTGTCTCACCATCTGTAGTTCTTTATCTACTGAAGGAAATTCACTCTCAAACAAAAAGGTGGTTTTAAAATTCTGGGTCATACCTTCCCATTCTGAAGTGACGAGGTGCAGCTCTGCTTGAAGGTACCAGTTAATCGGGGTGGTATCCAGCATATTGATGAATTTGTGTACCCATTGTTCTCTAGGAACGTCACTCCAGGCCTCTTTGCAGCTGTGTATGTGGTCCTTTGGGAAACTTCAACCTATGTATCTTACTTCACAGCTTCCTACTTGTGCTGAAAACTACGTTGTCATCAGAGTTTGACATTGTGTCCAATCTGTGATGTTTTCCTTGTGCGTTCCCCACCATTTTGTTGGTGTGGATTTCATGGCCTCATCCATTTCCAAAATCCTCTTTTGTGTTGGTACGCTTGTCTCAAATTTTGAGAAGAAGTTCTCTAAAGGATTAATCCCATCAAATGTGGGTAGATTACTCACTGTTGTCCCAATCCAGCGAACTTCTCTGGTTAGCCTAGCACATATTCTTGTATATACTTCGTACATCTAGTCTTGCCAGTTCTCCAGTGCTTCTTCTGAGTCGGATGAACATGTGTTATCACTTCGCCAGCTCAGATTCACGTCAACTGTAGGGTTGATATAATCCTGCTGTCTGGATGTTAATTTGTAGATGTTTTCCAGTTCAAGTGTGTGGTATTCTTATCTAATAGGCTTTGTATATCGTGGACCCTCATATAGATCTAAAGGTGCAATGACCCTAAGGCCATCTTTCTCAAATGTCATGTGTCTTTTCTTTATATCAACAATAGTAGAATTTTTGAAGGCCCAATCAATTCCTAATAATGCAGGGTAAGGGCAGCTATCATCAATAATTTCAATTACCTCAAAATATGCAAAGGTTCTTACTCCATCGATGTCCATTGGGACATGCTCTAATTGGCCAAATGGGCTAACAGCTTTTTGATTAGCCATGTGAAGCCTGATAGGGGAATATATCAGCTTGGGTTTTCCTATCAGTTCCCAAGTCTGCTTCGTCATGACATTGACCTCTGACCCTAAGTCGAGGACCACATAGTCTATCTCATACTCTCCTATCTGAGAATTCAAGTGTAATTATTTATTTTTCCTTCTCCTTTTTCCAATTTGGTGCACTGCCCTATTTAGTAAGGGGTCTATCTTTCCTAGCTCATACTGCTTGATTAAATCTTGTAATTCTTGTACAACACCTTTATCTTGAATCAACTTAACACAAGTGCACAAAAATTCCATGAGTTTTCTTACCTCTTTCCCTTCTGTTGGTGATGCAGACGGATCAAACACCTGAGGCATGCCATATTCTTTGATTTTTGGTTGTCTCTTTGATGGAGATCCTTGACCTCTTTTGAACTCTTTTCTTGCCTCCTCGAATATCTGTCTATCTTTCTAAGCATCGAACATTGAGGTCTTTTCTGTAGCTTTCCTGACTCCATGGTCATTTTCAATCCTTCCTTGGGCTGCTTTGTCTTCTCTTGTAGCAACACCTCCTCGGGTGATAACAGCAACTTTAGGGTCTTCAACACGAGGTTCAGCATATATTAGTTGTACTTGTGGGTTCTAGTGAGGTCCTCATCTTTCCTAAAGTTTATCCAGCAGCACAAGGCATTCCTCTATGACATGCTCAAAGGAGTTACAGTAACTATAGGTTGTGCAAGGATTCTTACAATCCCTTGCTAAATGTCTTGGCTGCACGCAGTTATAATAGATTATTTGTCCTCGGCCTCGGCCCATACCTCCTCCTCCTCCTCCTCTGTATCCACCGCGAGGATTGAATTTTCCTCTCCCCGGGGAGTTGTACTACGGAGTGTTTCCTCCTTGTTGTACTTCGCCTTGAATCTTGTATATGTCTCTCGACCTTTCATGCATGATATCATAAGCTCTACAATCTCAATCATCGTTCCCCACTGATTTACAGAATGTACAATACAAATTTGTGGGTGTCTGAACATACTTCTGCATGTAGTAGCACTCACCTGGGCGATGCCTATTTCTGCATACATCGCACCAGGGTAGGTTAACTTGCTTCAAGGGACTCGGTGCCCCTAAGGCCAAGTAATCATGAAATAAGGGACAGTGTTCCTTATCATGGCCTTCAGATCTACATCTTACACACCAGATATCTTCCCTTTTGTATTTTCCCTTATCTTTCTTCATATCCTCGACCTGTAAAGACAAACTAGTTAGTTGGCTCATGATCTGGCTAATGCCTGAGCTAGATTCTCCCATTGGTGTTGATTCAAGATTCATGGCGATCTCCAAAGATTTTGCATGTGATGAAATCTTCTACTGCATCAGAGGGAATCTTATGTGTGGTAACAGCGCAGCGATGAACCATTCTTTGTTCTGTTCATCGGGGATCTGAAGAGTTAATCGGCCTGTCAGGGACTTGAATCTCTAGTCGAACTCCCAAACAGGTTTTTCTACCCTTTGTTTAATCTATTTTAGTTCTGTAATACATTATGACTCCGACTTAGGTTTATTAAACTTTGCAATCAGTGCATTCTTGATCTCATTCAGGGGCTTAGGTTGTGCCAGTCCTTGGACAAGTTTCATGTACCATCTCAATGCACGGTCCCTTAGCATTGTGTTGAACTGGGTTCCCTTGATGGCTTCATCGGTGATACTTTTAATATTCCATACGGCTTCACATAGAAACCAATGTTGATTTGGATCTTTATATCCATCTCCTCTAAATATAGGGAGTCTCATTTCATCTGCCATAGAGATGACTAGGCTTCTTGTCTGAGTATATGTTGAGCTACTAGTAACAGTATTCTGAAGATTCTAGTGGTTCTAACTATTCTGACTGCTAAGTACTATTGGGACAACAGGAGGATTAATGTTACTTACTTCAGTAGTCTGCATAGTTCCTGATTTTTTTGGCTCACTTTGGTGAAGTTCTTCAGCTTCCCCTTCTTCTGTTTTGGTGGGCTCTGGATGCTCTTCATCGGTTAGATCTACCTCTTCTTCATTGTAGAAACCCTCTTCTCCATATTTTTTCTTAAACAAGTTCTCAAGGTGAACCCCTCAGAATACCTTTCCACTACGCGTATGTCCTACCTCTGTGTTGTTGTCATTGTCCAAGATTTTGAACATTAGCCTTTTATGGTTCAACCAATCTAGTGTATCTTCAAGATGTGGTTCTCATGCAAGAGAATCTTGATTCTTAGCTTCAGAAAGTGAAAAAAATTTCCTATGGGTCCTTTGAAAAAGTATCTCTCGGCTTGGCTATACGATTTTGTTCTGTCGACATCAAACTCGGTGATATACCCTCCAATGGTACTATCAAACCAATGATCTACTGCTTTGATACAGCGTTGTCAATTCTCTTGACCTTCTGGATCAACGTCGGTGTCCAAACCACAAGATGTCTAGATCTGATCTCAAACTGTGTGTCAGCTAACCTAGCCAACCACTCGTGTAGCTCCTGATGGATTCCTCCAAAGAAGATCTCGTGAATGTCGGTGAAGATGTATCTTTGTAGCCAATCTTCAGTACTCAGTTTAGGGTTCTTGTTCTGGGCTAAAACAAAGTCCTTCTCTTGATCCTCTATCCACTTTTGAATCTTTGTCTTCGATGGGAACCAGCTTGACATTCCCTTAAAAATATTTTGGTCCTAGCAATGGAACCATTTGTTGGCACAGGGGGAAACCCAGGGTTCACTCCAAGAGCACACCAACAAGCCCTAGCTACTAGCCCTTTCAGCAACACCTGCAAGGAAGATGCAGTCTCACCTGAAGCAGCTATGAGGGGGTTGCAGGACAAAGATGTCTACAACCAGGGGAATATCAAGTGGATCTTATATAACAACTATCACAGTATTCATATATCACTTATCAGTGAGATATACTCTGCACAACTATAGATCTCGATCTAACACAGTAATTCAAATAACAGTATAATAATGATAGAGATTGAAGCATCAATCACTCACACAACACAAAATATATGTGGTTCGCCCTCTCTCTAGGGCTACATCCACAGAACTATGCTTATGATATATTAAGATAAAGCTTACAGTTCAGATCTGCGCTCTTGGCCAGCAGATCCTCTCTCTTCTCTCTCTTTCTCTCCCCCTTCCTGTGCACCCAGCTGCAGGATCTGATCTTCGCACCCAGTTGAATATCTTACAATACCATAAGGCTCTCACCCTTAGCAATTCTCTCCCCCAATACAATGACCTCTCACCACAACAATAGAGATAAATCAATAACAATATCATCATCCCCCGACCCAGGTCCTCTTGACCTTTATTTGTATATTTACAATACCTCCCTGACAGCCTTAGGTCAAAACCTAGGTGTCAAAACCCTAATTACCAAAACCCTAGGTGTCTAAAACCCTAATTACCAAAACCCTAGGTCAACTTGATCCACTTTTTTCGGACTTCGCCAGCATGTCTTTCCTTCCTTCTTGTGCGGTGCTCCAAAGCATCCAATGGTGGATTTTTCCACTTCCTGAGTCGTCCTCAGTCCATCTTCCTTGCTTATCTGTCATCCTCGATCTCCTCATCCAACGGCTTGCTTTTCCGCACTTCGCTCCATCTTTTCTTCTTTTTTTCTCACTTCAACCCAGTGACAGTCACTGTGTCTCCGGCGAAGTTTGCTTTTTACCTTTTCCTTGTTCTTCGTTTCCTTTCATAACCAAGGGCCAACAAACCCATAATCTAAGAAATAAAAAATGCAACCTACTGATGATAAGGATAAGCGCAAATCCTAATACCCTTTCCTTATCTATGGTGATGATCACTACACGAAATATTTTCCAAGATGGGCCGAGGTTACTAAGTTCCTTCAAGGGACCGCGAAACCTCCCACACCTGTCATTTTGTCCCAACCTTTCCCTTCTCAACAATAGGCCCAATTGGTCATTCACGACCAACCCTCTCCCTCCATTACTTCCTATGTACTTATGTGTACTAGTGATTCAAAAACGAATGACATTACACTTACCACTCGGGCCAAATATTACTCTTCCTCAAAAGAGAAAGTTGACAATATACCACCTTCGTTGGTTCAACAGTCTCCCTCAACTTCACCCCCCAATAGTCCTCTTCATCTCGAATGACCGAGTCTCGATATAGTTATTCGCCCTCCCCCAAAGGGTGTTTCTCGAAAGTATGCCTTCAATCCTCATGCACGTGTTGCTCAGAACTACAATATTGTAGAGGATTTGGCGCAAGAACCCTCTGTGATGTCGTCTCACGAAGTCCTTCAAAGTTGTCCCACTCAACAGAAGGCACTGTTAAAGGCTATTGGTGGATTTGACCCTACGGATACAAATTTGATAGTTTTTTACCTGGAATATCACAGTCCACGGCTACCCCCTCAACTCACATTTCAAATCCAAGTTGTTGTCGCAGACAAGAACATTTGTAGAACAGTTATTGATGAGGGTGCCTCAACGTGCGTAATGTTGGTTTCCTGTTGGAAATTCATTGGATCTCCTCCCTTAACTGAATCACACAACATGCTCAAATCCTTCAATGGCTCTGGATTTAAATCGTATGGTGTACTCCCCTCATTGTCTATTACGTTAGAAGGCAAATCGGTCAATGTTGAAGATGAGGTCTTTGATGCACCTCTCGATTAAAACCTCTTACTTGGTCATAGTTGGATTGATTCCATGCATGCAATTGTGTCTACTCTTTTCCGTGTCGTACGTTTTCCACACCAGTGAAAAGTTTTTATAGTAGACCAACTGGCCTTTTTTAACTCTAATACTCGTACTAGCAATGTACCCTTCATTTCAAAGACACCCCCTGGATATGAGAATGTTGGTGTGGGTCTAATAAAAGATTTGACTTTGATGGGTACGTTCATGATCCCACCTCTCGATGTTCCACCTCCTTTGGTTTCCTCTATCAACATGATTTACACCTTCGTTCATAAAACCCTCGCGTCTTCTAACCCATGGATAGTACCTGAACCTGGTGATTATATTCGCTATGGTGACCAGATTCCTTTAAGTCCAATTGAATCCACTTATCAAGCCATTCAATCAAAAAACCCTTATACTCCCTCTCTTGGTGATTCATCTACTGATCCATTCGATGTTATTTCTCCTACAGACGAGATGGTCATGTCCATTATGTCCATGGAAGACACTCCATGGGATGATGGGCATCATCGTTCCATCCTCTTCCTAGAGAAGCACACCTTAGAGAGTTACCAACGGATATCGACTTCGTCGATCATTGTTGTCATTTCTTATGTTCCCGAGTCCACACACGATATGTTATATGAAGGGAACTTGAGTAACATTTCACCCACCATCCCCCTCGACATATCTATTAAACCTAGATTTTTTGAAAATGTTCACATCGTAGCTTCATGTTCCACCGATGAGGTTGTCACATATAAGTCCCTTTTTTAGGAGTTTCATGACATCTTCGCATGAAGCTATGAAGAGATGTTGGGTATTGACCCTGATATTGTTGTACATAAAATTAAGACGTACCCGAGCGTTAAACCCGTCCGGAAAAGACTTCGCCTGGTCCACCCTCGTAAGGCAACTGTTATCAAGCTTGAGGTCAAAAAACTTATTAAAGATGGATTTATTTATCCTGTGGCTTTAACTGATTGGGTATCCAATCTAGTTCCAGTTAACAAGAAACAAGGTACAATCTGTGTCTGCATTGATTATAGGTATATCAACAAAGCCTGTCCTAAGGACAACTTTCCCACCCCCTTCATTGACCAGATTGTCGACGATTGCACTGGAAGTGAAATCTTCTCTTTGATGGATAGTTTCTCTGGATATAATCAAATCAACATCTTACCCGCAGATCAACACAAAACCGCTTTCATTTGTCCTTGGGCACCTTTTCCTACCGGAAAATACCCTTCAGTTTAAATAACGCCGGTGTGACTTTTCAACGTGCCATGTCTTACGCTTTTCATGATATCAAGCATATTGTACAGCCATATCTAGATGACCTACTGGCGCATTCCATGCATCGTAGTGACCATATGGCACACCTCTGAGCCATTTTCCTTCGTTGTCGGTTCTATTGTATACGCTTAAACCCACACAAATGTGTCTTATGTGTGGATTCCAACATAATCCTGGGATTTATTATATCACGTCAGGGGATCGGGGTAGATCCTTTGAAGGTTGAGGCAATTCTCAATCTCCCTCCTCCTTCCTCACTCTGCCAGCTGCAAAGTTTGCAAGGGAAGGCAAACTTTTTACGTCGTTTTATCCCAAACTACGTTGAGTTAATGCTTGGATTTACTCGACTGCTGAAGAAAGATTCTGAGTTCGTATGGGATACCACTACCAACAAATCCTTCGAAGCTTTGAAACTGATTTTAACCTGTACCCCACTACTTTTCCCACCCAATTATAGTCGAGATTATTTCCTTTATCTCGCTACTTCAGACTCTACCATCGCTATGGTTCTAGTCCAAGAAGATGATTTACACGATGAACATGCCATTTATTATTTGAGTCAGATTCTCACGACTACCAAAGACAAATACTTACATGTTGAAAAACTGGCCTTAGCAGCTGTTCAAGTTGTCCAACGTTTCCGTTGCTAGATCCTATTACACAATACCACTGTAATTTCTGATTGCAACCCTATGCAGCACATTCTTACACACCAATTGCTAGGGGGGGGGGAATCCAAATAGATAGTGATTCTCCAGGAGTTTGACTTAGAGTTTGAACGTGATAATTCTAAGAAATCCTTGGTGTTTGTCGAACTTATATGTGACCTTCCCTAAACTGAGACAGCAAATGTAGCAGAGGATTATTTACCTGACAAATCCCTTTTTTTGATCAGTTCTGATGACCTCTGGTATGGGGATATCATTATTTATCTCTAGAATCAGACTTTACAGCCTGATTTTTCTATCACTGGCCATCGTCGTATATGTGACCAAACCCGTCAGTACATTATCCTCGGTGACACTCTTTATCACCATGGGGTTGACTCTATTTTTCGACGATGTCTCACCTATGATGAGGCTGAGAAAGCTTTGAATGACTACCATTATGGAGCATGTGGTGGTAACATGTCTGGGTTTTCTACTGCCCAAAATATCTTACGAGCAGGGTATTTTTGGCCTTCTTTATTCAAAGACTGTATTATTGCCATCCAAAATGCCATGCTTTCCAAATGTACAACAACAAAATAAGATCGCATCTTTCTCCTTTACACCCTGTAGTTTCTGTTGGACCTTTCGTGAAATGGGGCATTGATTTCATGACATGTAACCCTCACTCGGTCGAGGGGCATGGATACATTATTGTAGCCATGGATTATTTCACGAAATGGGCCGAGGTGATGCCTACATTCAATAATACCGAAAAAACTATAGCCCTATTCATATTCAACCATATCATCACACGATTCGGAATCCCACAAGCTATCATCACCGATCACGGTAGCCATTTTCAAATTTTCATGATGTTCGAGCTTACCGAAAAGTTGGGTCTTCGACATGAAAACTCAACCCCCTACTATCTACAGGCCAATGGCCAAGTTGAATCAATAAACAAGGTTCTCATCACTATGCTTTGACGGATAATAGGAATTCACAAGACAAGTTGGCACACGATGTTGCTTTCAACATTGTGGGCGTATTGGACATCCATGAAGTCCGCCATGAGATTTACGCCTTTTCAGTTGGTGTATGGTATCGAAGTTGTTCTACCGATTGAATGTGAGATACCGTCGTTGAAGCTAGCCGTTGAACTTCTTCCCAACACCTCTATCAAGGAAGAACGTCTATTTTATCTTATGTGATTGGATGAAACCCGTCGCGACGCCAACCTGGTTATTGAAACCCAAAAGAAACACGTAAAATCCCAATACGACAAGCATCTCAAGCCGTGTGTTTTCTCCGAAGGTGATCTAGTTCTCCTCTATGAACATGATCGTGATTTACTAGGGGCCGGAAAATTTGAGGCTATGTGGCGCAGCCCTTATATCATCAAACGAGTGTTGGAGAAGGGAGATTACGAGTTAGTAGATTATGATGGCATTCCTTTGAGTGAACCCAAAAATGGGCTTTACTTGAAGAAGTATTATGCTTAGACTATATTTGCATGAGTTCTTGTATTTTTACTGTATCATAATTTTGTGTGCTACTTTTGTGTGCTTTTAATTATTCATTTTTGACCCCCACTGCTTACCTTGCATTGTGCTTGGTTTCCAGATGTCGGCGTCTTCACTACCCTATATTGGCTTCTTCGATGGTGCTAGTCATAGTACTCAAAACCTAGATTTTGTTGCTTGGGCAATCTACACACCCATGAATGAACTTATCAGTCTGCAAGGTGTTTGCCTCAGTCGTGCAACCAATAATATCGCAGAATATAGCACAGTCATCGAATTGTTGACCGATGTTATTTCACTTGGGATTCAACAACTAGTTGTACAACTTGAGTCATATCTAGTAGTGCTACAGTTAAGTAACATCTATACTATCTAAAGTCCTACTTTGTTATGGGTATATTTATGAATTTGCCTCTTGGAACATTACTTTGATTATATTGAGTATCAACACACTCCTAGATGTCTAAATACGTTAACCGATGCATTAGCTAATTATGTGTTAGATAGACATTTGAGACATTTATAAATCCAATCACACATCACATGTTGTATATAAATCAAAGTAAGCCGGTAGAAGCCTCATGNTATATATATATATATATATATATATATATATATATATATATATATATATATATATATATATATATATATATATATATATATATATATATATATATATATATATATATATATATATATATAACGATAAAATTGTTTTTTACAAAAAGGTGTTTTTCGTCCAAAGATCAAAATATCAAAATATGAAGCCCATGGCTTCTACAAAATAGCATCATGGATGTTTCTCATGGTAGCATACTACTTCTCAATCTACCCTATGAATTAGTCGGTTGAGTGAACCAGACACGCCTACGGTGTGGCGTTGATAACGCCTCGAAATATCGTTTATCGGGATGTTCGGGATGTCTGTTGTCAAACCCTCTAGATTTTGCTCGACCGCCTCATAGTCGTCAGCATCCCATCCTATTACTACACATTCTTCCCCTCATCTCTGAATGGGGGATGTACCTGGAGGTTAGTGTGGCCCTACATCTGCATGGTCAAAAATTTTGATTAGTCATTGGATAGAGAGCATAAAAACAAAACATCTTATATTCTAAAAAATTCACAAAAACACCATAAAAACAAAATGTTTTTCTTATCTAGGTCCCCCCACTGAAAACCCTCAGGTAGAACCAAATCGGGGTCGCCTCAAAAGTCCAAACCGACATAGGCATAATCATCTATAATCAATATTTTAGGCCTCAACTAGTTGAAGAATGCATCGTTGTATTTGACAATGGGGCCACTACATGCCGAGCCATGAGATCGCACCACCTTTTCATCCTCGGATCTCGTGGCACTGGTATACCCCACTCTACCTGTAGGTGTAAATGAGGGACTATTTCTAAAAGTAAATACACCAAAGTAGATCCATACCTAAACTTCTTCAGTTCCCCATTCTTTCTTTTGGTTAACTGTGTCTTCATACTGCGAAGAAGACCATCGCACCAGTTGAACACACGAGGTTCTGTGCATTCCACGGCATATTGAAAATAACTTTGGAGGGCCATGTGCAGAGATGCACTTCCCACCATCCGTGCAATGGTAAATAGAATGGTCCATAGATTTAAATCTTGAACACCTCTGATGGCTACCTTACCTTTGTGCCTCTCGGCCTCAGTTTTGCAGTACCGACGGATGTATTCTCTCATCGGCAAACCACCACCTCGGCCTCTTGTTAAGGTCACATGTGCTCCACGATAGGATAACCCCGTCAAGAAGTAAATGTCTTCAATATCCAAGGAAATAACATGGACACCCACATGAAACACCTGCTGGTCTACATCCCACATGTGGACCAGGTATTCTAGTAACCTCAGCTGGGCTCTCATAACCTGGATTTTTAAAAAATTTAACAATCTGCACTGTCGTAGGGAATTGACAATGCCTGGATCAATCAAGGCCTCGAATTCATAATCCTCGTGTTCCTTTTCTCTCCACTCCAACATTTTGGCAATCAAATACCTGCATGGAGATGAGAAAAAGGGATTAGCATCTTCGATCATTGCTTTTGAAATTCTTTTTTGGGAAAACTCGTGGGTAAATTTTTGGGTTTTCGGCCGCCGCAGATGAAATTTTAATACAGTGCAGGGTTTTCGCAGGTGATCCATAGGGTGCTTGCTGAATTCATTGATTTCCGCAGGTCCCGATACTGGTCACCTGCAGCGGCCCCAGCGTGTGCCTACCGGCCAAAAAACTCATCAAAAAGCTACATTTTAACAAAAATAAATGAATTTCAATCCATTTAAAAAGAAGAGGATGACGAGCTTACCGTTTTGACGGACACCATTTGTTGAATGGTAGCGTTTTCTTCTCGCAATCAACAGCAAAAATATGAGGTAAAAATTCTAGACAAGTTTTGAATGAAATGCAAATGAAATAGAAATAAGAGGTTTTACCCCTATTTATTTAACTTTTTTCTTTTTCTAATAATGTTTTATATTATTTTAATGCATTTTATCATAACCTAAAAGTCTAATGGTCCTGTGAGTCTTTTATTTTTCGCAGGTGGAAAGACTAAAGTTCTGAACAATGCAGTATGGATGTATTTTTAATTCGCTTTTCTATTTGTTACATATACCAATACTTTTTAGGGTTTTCAGAAAAAACCTCGAGGCTAGCCTTTGTTCGTTCTTATGCTCGAAAATTGATGAGAATGTAACCAAGTATACTTTTGTCATTTTTTTGTACTCGTCATGGAAACACGAAAAGTAGAACCCATGGAGTATCCTTTAAGCTCTTTTCGCACTCCATAAAAATGAAAAGATTACCGAGTGACCTTGTCCTTTTCACGCTCGTAAAAGTATTTGAAGACAACATTCGATGGGTGATAGTTTATCACTTTTTCGGTCTCATCGAATTACTTTACGAAAAAGGAATTGATAGATTTCTCTTAAATGTGTTTTTCAGACTCTATAAACATGAAAAACCCTTGAGTTTTCTATCTTTGGACTCGTTAAACAGGCATAGAAAGACCCACATGGGACTGAACCACTCCTTCTTAGGGTTCGTTAAACATACTCCGAGGGACTCGTTCGAAGGATGAGCTTACATCAACAAGCATATATTATCCTCCTCAAGCTTGCATAAAAATAAAGAGGTACTCGCCAGCAATGGTGGGGGAAAACTTGGGAAAGAAATGTGTCTATGTACCCATGTTAGTGACAGTACTAGTCTCTCTTGAACATGACACCCCCTTCATTATTTGAATCTAGGTTGGGAAATCCATTTGTCTCTCGTCTGGACCTCTGCAAATCCATATCTTGGGTCATCCTTGATTCAATGTTTCCAAGACCATTGTTGTGTCATTCATATGTTCAAGAGAAGTCCAAACAAGCCCTCTCTCGAGTTGGTCATTTGCAATCATCAATTCTTACCATGTCGGCCTTCCCTGTGTCAGTTTCAAATCATTTTCATACTTTGATCTACCCTAAATCTATTACTTATTTTGTGTCATTGATGGGGGATACATCAAGGCCCTCCCGTGACAAGTCTTTTCCTGTCGAATTCAACTCATCTTCCGGGAACAAGACTTAGAAATCATTTAGTACCTTAGAGCATGCATGCCTCAATGGTGGGTTTCTTCACTTTCGACACAGGATTCACATCATTGGTCTCTGATCAAGAGATTTCATTGAGTGTTTGACTTCATCTCATTTATTCACATTTGTTGGATTGTACTAAGGTACCTTGGGATTCATTGACATCAATGGTGATTTCCCTCGCACTTGTTAACGATTTTCATCACTGACCGGTGGCCATGAATTACATTTATGATCTCAATTACTTTTAGTCTGAGCAAGGGAATGCCTACCTCAAAAATGGTATAATTTTATGCAGATGCTCGATTGTTTGCAGGTTCCTGATTGGTGCACTCCTTGTTCCCAACACACACACGGATTTTACAAAGTATTTCAGTTGTCACAAGTTCCATCCTCATACTTTGGGGGGAATTATGTTACACATTATTTTGGTCACTCTGATGATGACCCTACAAGCATGTGTTCAGGCTCTCAAAACAATCTTTTACATGAGGAAAATGACTAAGTTCTTCCCCTAGAAGGCATATTTTTAGAATGACGTTGCAGGTTGACAGTGGCACACAATGCGGAAATCCTATATTTTCGTGGGCTACTCTATGCCTAGCTCATGGGATTTTTGCATGCTTCTATATAGGCAAGGTGCGGCAACGCTTGAAGCTAAGAAAAGGAAGAAGTTTCACAAAGTTTCTAGAAGGAGAATATTCTAGAATGTGAGGTGGTGTCTGTATGGTTGTGATCTTACTGGCTTCTTTGATTTGGTGGGATCATCCTCATCCTTGTAACCACTTCACCTTATCCTATATAATGATAGATTTATCATAGAAAAGGTTAAGAAAGATTGAGAAAAGGATCACTGAAAGAATAGGCTGAAGACTATGTGAAGGATCCTATTACAACTTATCCTTGTGGCCTCCATTTGTCCATCAAGCTTTGTGGACCATCTTCATACAAATTCGGAGCAAGTGTATGTGTGTGTTGGAACAAAGAACCACCGAAAGGGAACTTGTGACATCAAGTAAATTTGGTTGTATCTTCCACTTTTACTTAATATGATACAGTGACATGTTTCTTTCCCATAAAATCATTATCATTTTATTACATGACTACTTGATCACATGTTTAGGTTTCCATTGAATCTACAATTATTTCTTTCACTTTGGTCGGTTTGTGTCATTTCAGATCTGATCTCCCAAGAGCACCGGAGTGAAGCAGGGACAACAGAGATATAAGGAAGTGATATCTAAAGCTATGTCATCTATTCCTTCTTTGGTAGTAAACTCAATGGTAGAAACTTAGGGAAAGCGCCATGTCCTGTCTTGTTTTGTTCTATATCCAGGTGGATCTAGGGAGATTAGTTTATGTCCTCATTCACCGATTTATCCAATAACAGGTAGTAATTCGATGAATACTTAACCTTAATATTTCATTCTAGAGCGAATTTAGTCAATTTAAGAGAAGAAAAATACTTGGCATTATCAAATACTAATGAGTCAGGAATTCCAAACCTGGTGATGATATGGGATTCAAGGAATGAAGTTACTTAATTTCCGTTGATAGACTTCAAGGGAATTTCTTCGCTCCATCTGGTGAAATAGTCGGTAGTTGTCAAGATGTATTTTTTAAGTTAGGAAGAATTGGTATTTATTTCCTTGATCTCATCCAACCCCCATTATTTAAAGGGGTGTTCGATGACCACAAGTTGTAGGGGGAAGGCATATTTTTTTTTTCTCTCTCGAATGAGATTTGTCACTGTTGGCATTTCCTTTCATATGCATGAGAGTCCTTGAATAAATTGGGCCAGTAGTATCCATCTCTAAGGATTTTGCGAGTAGTGGTGTCTCCACCATAATTTCCACCATTCGGTCTATCATGAAGTTCAGATAATACCCTTTCTGTATCCCTTGTTTCAAGACACCTTAGAAAAACACCATCATAATTTTTTATGCATAGAATTCCTTGGATGATATGATATTGAGCAGACTTGAGTCTGAGGGATATTTTATTCTTGGGATCGAGATAATATGGGGATAACCCATGAGTTAAGTAATATTTCATTTCATAAACCCATTGGTCCACGTTGGTCGAGATGTAACACATCTCTCTTGCATACAATTATTGATCCTAATACAAACCATATTCATGTGATCCATTGTTCATTGATTCCACAGCCAGTTTGCATATCCCTTGGCATTTAACGACTTTTGCAGGATTAATCTCCAGGTCATATTCCTGTAGATATGTAATCCAATTAGATCTATTTTCTGCTAAGTCTTTCTGTACCAATAGATTCCTGACAACGGGGTAAGGAACAATGACTTGGTCTTAGATTTGAGAAATAATGGCCTGAATTGTTTGACATATTTAAATACAACATATGCTTGTTTATCTACTTCTAGGTAGTTCAAATCTTCCCCTTGTAAGATAGAACTGATAGACGCTAAAGGGAATTCATCTCCTTCCTAGTTCTTTTTCATTAAAACAACCACAAATTCGATATTTGAAGTGAAGGTGTAGAGGATGAATTATTGACTATAATATGGGCTTAACAATGCGAGATCTTGTGCTATGTTTGTAACTTGATTTTATCAAAAGATTATTTTTATTTAGATCCCCATTTGATCTCTACATTATTTTTTATCATGCCTTGCATGGGTTTCCTTGTTTCATAAAAATTGGGGACGAATCATCTCACAAAATTTATCCTTCCCATGAATGACTACAGGTCTTTCTTATTGTGAGGGGGAGGGATATTTGCAATTGCTTCAGTTTTCTCAGGTTCAGTTTTCATACCATGCTTGGAAACAATGAAGCCTAGAAATTTTCCTTCATCGACAACAAAAACATATTTCTTAGGGTTGAGAGAGATTCCATATCTTCTACACCTATTGAATACTTTCTTCAAATGAGTTATATGGTATTTTTGTTGGTTGTGGAGCTTGATTATCTCCCTGATTCAGAGGAATTTGTGTTTCAGCTATGTTTATGCCCCATGAAGACTTTACACCTTGGAATAATGTACACTCCTCCACGTGGGGGAGTTCATAGGGGGGTTACCCCATTTGTGGGGTCCGGGGGTTCGGGGGCGAAGCCCCCGAAGGAAAAATTGCCTTGTAAATGTATATTGTAATTTCATTTTAAATATGGACCGTTCATTATAAGGTCACAGATCTGACGGTAGAAGTTATGATAGGGTTTTTTTCCCTAGAACGAAACCCTCTTTTATGAGGGAAATGTATTGCATCTATGAATCATTTTGAATATTGTATTATGAGTGAGGAGACTATGAGAAAAAGAAGAGGAAGTTACAACGGGTGTGTTGTAGGTTGTATCCCTTCATTTGTTGGATAATAATAAAGGAAGGACCTGGAAATTTCTCTCGTGGTCATAGCCCACACTGGGTGAACCACATATATCTATGTCTCTATTTTATTGTGTATCTTCTGTGTTTTATTTCCACATTTGTTTTATTTTATTTCTCTGCGATATTATTTTTCCAACAACGGGTATCAGAGCAAAAGGTGACTTGCAGGAAAAGAGGGTTCTTGGTTCGAGTGGGAGAAATGGCAGAAGATGTAAAGTTTAGGGTCGAGAAATTTAATGTCCAAAACTACCAGTTATGGAAGATGCAGTTGGAAGATTATTTATATCAAAAGGATCTATTCCTACCATTGTGTGGAATAGAAAAGAAGTCGACGGCCATGAAGGATGAAGAGTGGGAGGTTCTTGATAGAAAGGCACTAGGAAAGATACAGCTGAACCTGGCAATGTCGATGGATTTCAATATTTAGGAAGAAAATACAACGAAGGAGATGATGGATGCATTGGATAAACTGTATGAAAAACCCTCGGCGTCCAATAAGGTATTTCTAATGAATATATTATTTAATATGAAGATGTTAGAAAGTGGATTTGTTGCAGATCATTTAAATGAATTTAATGCGGTTACTGATCAACTAAGTTTTGTAAAAGTGGACTTTGATGATGAGGTTAGGGATCTTCTAATCTTATGCTCATTGCCAAAAAGTTATAATGGCTTGGTCATGGTTGTAAGTAACTTTGTCTCTAGTTCAAACACTTTAAAATTTGATGATGTTGTTGGTGTTATCCTTAGTGAGGAAATGTGGCAGAAAAGCACAGGTGAGACATCAGGTAATGCATTAAATATGGAGAACAAGGGAAGACAAAAGGATAGAGGAAAGGGTTGAGGGAACCGTGAGAATTCTAGGAAGGGAAGATCCAAATACAGATTTGGAAAGATAAAGTGTTGGAATTGTGGGAAGAAAGGACATATGAAGAAAGACTGCAAAGCTCCAAAGAAACAAAGAGATGGACAACAAGAGAAAAATCAACAAGCAAATGTAACAGGTGATGTGATACAAGATACTTTGATTCTATGTAGATAATATTTCTATGTATTGGGTAGTATATTTAAGGGCTTCATTTCATGCCACGCCCCATAGGAAACATTTTCTAGATTATGTTCAAGGTGATTTTGGACAATTTCATTTGGGTGATGATGCACCATGAAAAATTGTTGGAATGGGAAAGGTAAAAATAAAGCAAAGCAATGGAAACCAATGGTTGTTGAAAGAGGTAAGACATGTTCTAGATCTAAGGAAAAATCTGATTTCAATAGGGCAGTTGGAAAGTGAAGGTTGTATATCCATATTTACAGATAAGGTGTGGAAGGTCACCAAAGGATCATTGGTGATAGAAAAAGGACAGAAGGTAGTTACATTGTATTTATGTATTGGTAATACCGACTCTTCTATCTCTTTAGCTTCTACATGAGTGGATACAACACTGTGGCATCATAGGATAGGACACATGAGTGAGAAGGGGATGCAGATACTTCACAAAAGAAAATTGTTTCCAGATCTTAAACAAATTGATTTGGATTTATGTGAGAATTGTGTTTATGGAAAACAAAAGAGAGTCGTATTTCTCAAAGTCAGAAAATAAAAGAAGAGTGAAAGTTTGGAGCTTGTTCATACAGATGTATGGGTGTTATTGGATAAATCCGTAGGTGCGGACACTAACCGATCTCCCTAGATCCACCTGGATATAGAACAAAGCAAGACAGAACATGATGCTTTCCTTAAGTTTTAGATATTGAATTTACTAACTAAAGAGGGATGGGTGACATACCATTTAAATGTCGCTTCCTCTCGTCAACGCCATCCTAGCTCCATTTCAATGCTCATACAATGATGATCCGGCAAAAGAACGCAACCAAAATGATAGCAATAGCATAAACTCAATATAAACCTATGTATGTGGTCAAGGAATCATACAATAAAACACAACAAGATTTATAGGAAAGAATCATATTACTGTATCATATTAAATGTGAAAGAGAGATTACAACCATGACCTTGATGTCGTAAGGTCCCTTCCAACTGTCCTTCGTTCCCCACACACTTCCACTCCAAGAATTCTGAGAGCGTAGATCTGATAATATTCACAATCTATCTTGACAAAGGCAAATCTCAAAGCCACTCTAACCAAGCCAAAGCTAACAAGCTCAAGAACCAACAAAGCTAACTTTATCCATGAGAACTCCTCTCCTTTTATAATTTGAAGAGGATAAGGTGAGGAGGTTATGATAATCCCACTAAATCATGAAAGCGACTAAGATCCAAATCATTCGGATGCCACCTCACCATAGAAGTTTATCCTTCTAGAAGATTTGAGAAAACACTCATTTTTCCCACGTGTAGGCATTCTCGCACCCTAGCTATAGAGCAACCTACGAACATCTCACACCCTAGCTATAGTGCAACCTGCGAGAATGGGTCATTCTTGCACCCTGCCTATATAGCAACCTGTGAACTTCCTTTTTTATAAGGTTTTTACATAGGAAAATGCAACTTCTTTTCTCAGGAAAAGTTCTTCTCCCTTCTCTCTTTAGGAACTCAGGCCGCTGACCCCTCTGAAGGCAACAGATAGGTTTACATCATTAAAGATCATAGGGATGACAAAAATAATGTGTAACAGAGATCCCCCCAAAGTATGAAGTTAGAACAGAGTGATAGCTGAAATACTTTGTCGAGTGTGTGTAGGGAACAAGGAACAGTCGGTCAGAAACCTGCCAAAAAACAAGGAAATACAGTACAATAATATATCATCATTGAGGTAGGCATTCCCATACTCAGAATAAAAATGACTCAAAGCATAAATGCCTGCATGCGAAGATCCATGTCAAGTAAGACAAGTCATGGCCACCAAACATACACTGTGGATCCATGTCAATATGACTCAAATCTGAACATAGCCACCAAAAATACACTGTGGATCTATGTGTTAAAGACTCAAATTTAAACATAGCCACCAGACATACAATGTAAATCTATGCAACAGTACACTGAATATACTCCAACGCAACCTGGATCTGTCAGAAAATATCCAGGGTCTTCATCTCCACCACTCTATAGTACGAATCTAACCATGTGAATACATGTGTTGAAGTCAAACATGGTAGAAACCACATGATTACCAGTCATTAGTGTATACCGCTAACAAGTGCGAGGGAAATCACCATTAATGTCAATGACTCGCAAGGTACACTAGTACAATCCAACGAATGTGAATAAATGAGCTGAAGTCGAACACTCGACGGAATCTTCCGATCAGGGGTCAATTATGAAAACCCACTGTCAAAAGAAAGGAAACCTGCCATTGAGGCATGCAAATTCCAAGGTACCAATTAGTTTCTAAGTCTAATTCTTGGATAATGAGTTGAAGTCGACAGGAAAAGACTCGTCATAGGAGGGCCCTAATGTATCCCCCATCAATGACATGAAACAAGTAACAATATTTGATGTAGATCAGAGTAACAAGTGATTCGGGACTGACTCAGGGATGGTCGACTCAATAGAAGGCTTTAAGACTGCAGAAATGGCTGATGCAATAGAAGGCTTTTCGGGTTGAACATCTTTTTTAACATATTGACGACATGACAACTGTCTTGGAAATACTGACTCAACAACAAGGATCACAGACAAGTAGATTTTCCAACCTAGACACAAGGCGAGTGAAAGGGTGTCATGTTCAAAAGCGACTCTTCCACAGAATACAGGTTTAGATACATTTCTTTCCCAATTTTTCCTCCACCATTTCTGGCAAGTACCTCTTTATTTTTATGCAAGCTTGAGGAGGATAACATGGGCTTGTAATGTAATCTCATCCTTCAGATGAGTCCCTCGAAGTATGTTTAACGAACCCTAAGAAGGAGTGGTTTGGTCTCATCACGGGTCTATCAATGTTTGTTTAACGAGTCCAGAGATAGAAAACTCGAAGGTTTTTCAAGATTATAGAGTTTGGAAAAACACTTAAAAGATAACTATCTCAGTTCCTTTTTCGTAAAATAGTTTGATGAGACCGAAAAAGAGATAAATTATCGCCCAACAGACGCTTTCTTCAAATATTTTAACGAGCGTGAAAATAGCAAGGTCGCTCGGCAATCTTTTCATGTTTAGAGAGTCTGAAAAGAGCTTAAAGGGAACTCCAGTGGGTTCCTTTTTCGTATAACCTTTACGAGTCCAAAAAAGTGATAAAAGTATACTCGGTTACATTCTCACTTATTTACGAGCACGAGAAAGAACAAAGACTAAGATCGGTAACTTATTCTCATGTATTTATGAGCATGAGAAAGAACAAGGATTGTTTTTATTTTTACGCAAGCTTTAAAACAAAACAAAACTATGCTTGGGATAGATTTTAATTTTTACACAAGCTTAAAAAATAAACAAAACTATGCTTGGACCTGGTTTCCTTTTTACACAAGCTTGAACCAGAGGAAACTATGCTTGAGGTAAGTGGTTTCATTTTTACACAAGCTTGAACCATAGAAAACTATGCTTGCGACTTCCCAACGCATAACACATGGATGGTTGGTACTTAGCCCCCAGATTAAGAAACTAGCGTCTTAACTTCAGCATGAAGTCCAGAGGCTGAGGCAAATGCCCCCCAAGCTTCATTTCATCCAACTGCAAAGGAGAATGAAATGAAGCTTCAAATACTAGACAAAGGACTTGACTCAAATAGAGAGGGGGAAAACTATTTCATTTTTTAACGAGCTTGACATAGAAACAAGAACTATGCTCGTAACCTATGTTTCATTTTTTAACGAGGTTGCCACAAAGACGGAAAAAACTATCCTCGGAAGTCTTATTGATCATGTATTCTAAGAGGACAATGCGCTGGAATGACACCATGTCAAGGGACAAAACTCAGTCATGGCTTCCAAGAGGTCTTCACTGGAAGGAAGGAACACACTCTGGAAGGACACCATGTCGAGGGTCCCAACAGAAGTAAAGAGATCAAGCTCTAGCAACCCTATCGAAGAGATCACCATGTCAACTACTGGATCTAAGTCATCAGAAGTTGAAGTCATGGGAGACAATGCCACATAATTGACTTGTGGCGGGGGCGATACCATCTTCATATAAGAACCATTCAGGGAGGCAATCCAAGCAGGGTCAATGAAAGAAAGTTGATCAACAGTCACAACTCCTCCATCGTGAGGGAAAGATATCACACGAAAAAGAGTAGACACAATAGCTTTCATGGCGTAGACATAATCTCGCCCAAGGAGTAAACAAAAATCCAAGGGGTCTGGGACTACTATGACGTCAATAAAGACAGTTTTCCCTTCCAAAGTTACAGGAAACTAAGGAAGGGTCCCTAAAGGTTGACTAGTTCTTCTGTTAAAAGCTAACAGATTCTGCATAACCGGTGCAAGTGGAGGATAACCCAAAGCTTGCCAAGCAATAGAGGAAAAAATACTAACAGACGAACCTTCATCTATCAACATTTGGGGAACGTCCCGACCACAAACCTGTACTGTAATCTGGAAAGGACTGTAAGAGGGAAGACGAGGTCCAGTTAGCACACCCCAATCAAAACGGATGGCCTCATTACTTGGAGGGAGTTTCACAGGAGAAGGAGGAATACCC
>ML837346.1:46243-67021 GCA_009831015.1 Picea engelmannii | reverse complement strand
TATGTCCCTTTCCCATAATGATGATATCATCTTATTACATGATTCCTTGATCACATGTATAGTCTAGAGTTTTGAATATATTAATGTCTTTGCTGTGATTGGTTTGTGTTGTTGTGATTGGACGATGCAAGAGCATCATAGCAAAGCGAGGAACAACAGAGATAAGGAGAGCTTTCATAAAGTAAGTACATCATCCTTCTTCTCTTGTCCATTCAATACTTTAGATTTAGGGAAAGAGTAGTATTCTGTCACGTTTTGTTCCAGATCCAGGTGGATCTGGGGAGATTGGTCTGTGTCCACACTCACAAATTTATCCCTAAACAATAGGGAATGAATTAAAACAAGAAAATAAAAAATTTCACATAGCCATCAAAAATTTGAAACAAGAGAAGCTAGCTCTTAAACTCTGGAATACCAAGTTACAGGAAAAGGTGCAGAAGTTGAAGACAAAGAACAAAAATCAACATGAACTGTCTAAGAAGGTGAGAAAGATGAATATCAAGATGTATTGGAATTATGTGGTTCTCAAAACTAACCTGAAACAAAAGCATACCAGAGGTCCCTCTTCTGCTCCACAGTGAAGATCTCCAAGCTACATCAACATATAGTTTTGATTTTTGTCAACATGAATGATAGTTGTAGATATACCTGCATTAAATAATTTGGAAATTTTGAAGTTGTTTCCAAGGGAAATACACAGGCTGGTAAATTTGTAGCTAAAGGAAGAATATAAAGGTGCAACTTGTGCAATACAGGAGGAAGTTTTACATGCAGATTTTGGTAATCTTTTTCAACAAGATGTTGAGGCAATTCGAGAAACTAAGGTCCCATTTGCAACTATATTTATGATCATTTCCTTATGCAGGTTCAAAGACCCAGCTCAAAAAGCAGTGGTAACAGACCTATTTTATAGGATTTGAATATCTTTTGAGATCAAGACTAGTCAAATGTCAAGTCATCTACCTAATGATTAGGTTCTTTAGATTCGAATGCAATGAACATAATAGAATGTATTTCCTAGATGTTAGCCTCGAATCAGGATCATATCATAACCACATCTAGATAATAGGATCTATTGAAACCATTTTTGGTGTATAAAAAGGTCATATGTTGAAGAAAATGGGTGTGGGTGTGGTGGTATTGGCATACTCTGTTGTTGATTGTAAAGTTGGAAACTTATTTCATTTTGCACTTAGTGGAAAATTCTATTTGATGGTTAGAATATCTCTTCTTGTCTTTAATTCTTTCTCATATTACTTGAATGCATGTTTATCTTTTGTGAAGCATTTGATATATCTCGTTATGTTTGTAAGCCAGTGAAGATTTTACTGAATGCTTGCTCATTACAGGAATTGTTTTTAAGTACATTATTCTTGTTTTTTGAATGATATTTAGGATCAAGAATTTTCCTATGTGAGTAAACAAATTGAAATATTACATATTTCTTTCTTTTTATGATAAACTCTTTTATCTGACTCGTCAAATTGACTACCATTGACTAAGAAAGTGTGATAGGAATTTAATTTTGTGATCAGAGATTGATATTGTCCTTTTCATCCATTACTTGACCCACAAACCAATTTCAAAACACAAAATAGACTTATAATCATAAACCATTGCAATAATTGAGGTGCCCTAGCTTGCCCTTTAGCAGTCAAGTGTAACTTTTGGGACTAACATCTTTTGGCGCCATTGTCGGGGATGAAGGAACGAAGATATTTTCCCTGGGAAGAACGACAATGAGAAAGACTAGCTCTTGATAGTGAACAAGAGTTGGACACATAAGTAGTCTGCATATTTTTCACCTGGTGACTCCATTGGTAAGATCTGGCTCCTAAAAGGGAAGTGAAGGGATCAAATTCTGAGCCCACTAAATCCTCAGTATCAAGTTCATATTCAAAAAAGAAAGTGACCAAAGCCAACCCAAATCCTAAGCCAACTCTAGCAGTATCAGATCCTGAAAAATTATTGAGAAAATATAGAGAAACTCCAGGTTAGTCTTCATCTTCAAAGGGTAAAAATGCTTTTTCTAGAGAAACAATTTATTATTCATAAATACCCATTGTTGTTCCTCAAGAAGAATTAGTGCCTGGGATTAAAGAAAAACTTGTTATCCATCCTTTAGAATTAGTTCTTCCTGCAACAATTTATGTTAATGATTTGACAGTGGAACAATGGAGAGAATTTTATGAACTGATCAAAACAGAAGAAGAAGATATCATCTGAAACCCTAAATGAGTTTCATGCACATACCAAAGAATAAATTGACCATATATTATCTTCATCCTTATCTTAGATTTGCACTTCTCAGAGAGTGAAGCCTGGAATTCAAGTTTTCAATAATATTTTGGCTATTGAGGGACTCTTAGAATCTCAATTGATCCATTCTCAGCTTTCATCACCCCCCTAAAGTTCATACTCCACCTTCACCTCATATTTCACAACCATCCTCTCCTCCTAAATATCCTACTTTAGTTTTTTACACCATGGTTGTCAATAGAATGGACGTTATCATAGCTACTAGGTATGCACCCATGGTATTGCCCCAAATGTTATATGCTTTCCCAGTTGGAGACTATATGAAATATTTTCCTAGGTTTAATGGAGAAGGAGACGTAATAGTTGAAGAACATTTGTCCTCTTTTTATAGCTTCACAGACAATTTTAATGTTGAACACACAGATGTTTGGATGAGGTTATTTGTATAGAGTTTGGATGGGGAGGTAAGGAAATGGTTCAAAGGTATTCCTGCCAATTATATTATAGACATTGATGCTTTAGATGAGGTCTTTCTAAACAATGGGGAGACAAAAAAGACTACTTGTACTATATTATAGAATTTGGGGCTTTGAAAAGAAAGAATGGTGAATTTGTTTCAGATTTTACCAAAAGATTTAATAAAATGTACAGTAAAATCCCTCATGAGATCAAACCTGCAGAGACTTCTGCAAAACTTACCTTTTTTAATGCCTTTGATGCATAATTTTCTCTTTTTTTAAGAGAAAGAAGAGTTGTTACATTGAAGTTGATGGAGGAGGCAACAATAGAAGTGGAATCAAATATTTTGGCAGTAGAAAGGTGTTGGGCCCCAACAACTCCCCCTAAAGTTTTACAAAATTTAAAGGGCCCCCATTAGAATCTTGATAATTATGATGAGCTACAGAATCAACTTTTTCAAATAGTTCCATACCTTGGATTGCTTTGAGACAAACTTAAGATATTCACTATAGTATGAGACATTCATTACAAGAGTATATGTTAAAATTTAGAAACGAGCATAAAAATCTCAATTTAAACAAAAACGTTAATTTTTATCAACTGATTACTTTCATTTAAATTATGATTATGTGTTCTTTCTTTTGTTTATTAGCAAGTTTGACTATTTTGAATAATGGGTTCAATACTTCATCAAATAATATCTTGGTTGGTTTCTCATTTTCATGAATTCATTTGGTGATATTAATTAATTAAATTATTTTTTCATTTTGCATCTCATTTCAAAATAATAATAATAAAAGAATCATCTATCATTTGTTTGATTTTGTAAAAAACCAAAATTAATATTTTTTGCTTCTCCATTAACTTGAAGCTTCTAGAATTCTAAGATCATATTTGAAAGCAAATTATAAACAATGTTTGTTTATAAGTTATAGTTAGTTTAAATTCATTTTTTATTTTTCTAGATTGTGTTTTATTCACAATTTTTAGGTTATTTATTTAGGTTTCTTTTTGTTTCACATGTTTCTATTATCAAATATTTGATACGGATCTGATCATGGTTTGATTTTATTATCCAAATACGTTCAAGATGATTGATCCAAAAATAATTTCGGATTGCTACAAATAATTTTATGAGCAACAATAGATAAAATTTGAAAAGGCATCAAGATCAAACAAGCGGTTTTGCAGAACTGATTGCAGCCAAACCATGAGGAATTTGAAGAAACGGTTGAAAACCCAGAACCCAAATGGACCCATTTACCTTCTACTTAGAAATTTTCCCCAAAAAATGCACGATTTGAGAGATATTGATGTCTCTTTACGAGGCAAATTTCAGGTGGCGAAAATTAATAGTGACGCCCAGACTATTCATTCATTATATAAATATATGAGAAAGTTCAGAGCCAGATCCAAGAAATTGAGAGGAGGATTTTAATCCTTTCTCTTTTGTAAACTTTTCTTCTTTTCAAATGGATTAATGTATGGTTGGAATCTTTGGGAGAATGGACGAGTATTTTCAAAGAAGAATATGGAATACAGGTTGCTTAATAGTTTTTGTCCTGTGAGTAAAATGGTTTTATTTTCATTATAATATATTCATATTCTTTGAGTAATTGATTATGCATTGATTTAAATTAGCTTTAGTCTGTTTTATCAATACATGGTTAATTGCTATCATTTATGTATTAATTTTTTCAATCTTTAAGAGTCTATTATCTTAAAAATTCTTCCAGGACTACAATATGGGCATGTGATTTTGAGAAAGAATATGGGAAAGCAATTTGTCTTTAGCTTTAGACCTGTGTGATGCTTATTCCATTTCATTCTCTCATTACTGTTATATTATGAGAATATTATTATGGTTGATTTTAGCTTTAGCTTGTCATCATATGGTGTTTTCATACTGTTAAATGTTATATGCTCTCCATAATTTCTTATTCCATTTTTAATATGTGATCAATCGATCATTTAATTATTGTGGAATTTATTTATAATGTTAAATGATGGATAATATCAATACTCAGAATTGAGTTTTCTTTCGTTCTTAAATATTGATTATCTTAAGATCACACGATTTTTAATTAGTTTGATTCATGTTGTTATTAATTTACTCCAATATCAAATACTTCTTTGAATGTATTCTGGAAGTGCTAGTATTGTTCTGTTATAGGTTTCCCTTAACAACAGTACAAGAAGGAGCTCATACAACACAAAAAGATAATACCAGTTTCGTTGATCAGCGACATGTTATTATGTGTGTTATTTAGTTAAGTTGTTTATGAATGAAACAATGATTACATTAATTAACTTTGACTATTTTTGTGTCACTGTTTCAATCATATTCATTTAGTATTTATTCGTTTAATATCTTTAAAAAAAAAAAAAAAAGTGTTGTTCATGTTTGATTCAGAAACTTTATCAAACAATCATTTTCGCAAGATTTCATGCAAATCTTGTAAACCGTATATAAACTATTCATAATCATTTGTATATTCACATTCTTATATAAATATTTGTAATTATTGTGTCGATTGTTAGAATCTTTTCTTTAGTTAGTTTATTTTATTTTTCTATCTTTAGGACCCTAGTTGGCTAATGGAGCCATTAAACCCGTCAGAATAGGTTACATCAAAAGGCTTGGGTTATTTAGACAACCCCGGACCGGATCTATTCTTCCAGTTGATGGCATGTCAAATTTTCCCATCAACAAAAGGTTAAAGACTAGATCTGACAGAGATAAAAAGAAGCAGAAAGAATATGTTCCATCTTCTTCTCAGGAAACAACATCTGATCCAAAGATTGATGAGATGACCAAAATGTTAAAAACTTTGACATCAGAGCTTGCTAAACTAAAACTAGAGACTAAGCAGCCAAACAAACATGTTCAAGAAGGGGGAAATAGAAACCCAAATCAATTCAGAAGATCGCAGAATGCTCCTCAATTTTATGCAGAGGGAGAGATGGAATGAAGAGGATAAAAGGATCTTACCACCATTTCAGAGTAATGCAGTTGAAGAGACAAAGGAAAGTGATGAAACTAAAGAAAATTCAACAGTCCTTTTAACTAATTTTGAACTTCCTTCTACCCATTTGACTCAACGGGAGTATGAAGACTCTCTGATATCCATTCAGTTCAATAATGGTGAAGAAGAAGAAATTATCCAAAATGAGCCTCAAAAGAAATATGATCTAAGGTCTAGATCAGGTGAACGAAAGGGAAATACACTAGCTTCGAAGAAAAAATCTAATGTTTCATCCAAGCATGGTCAAAATAAAGACATAGGGAACAAATCAGATCAACCTCAGCAATCCAACAAAGTTTCTGCCCCAGAGGTAAAGGAAACAAAAAAACAACTAGTTCCTTTTAATTTGGAGCATGAAATTAGTAAGATAAAAATTCTTGTACCTTTGGTGGAATTAATGAAAACTGAGTCTTTTAAAAAATAAATCTTGAAAGTCTTGCAACCTCATACTTCTATCATTTCTTATGATACCATAAATTTAGAAGATGAAAACCCTGCCATCACTGTAGAACCTCACATTGAAGATATATCTTATGATTCTCCTCCATTTTACATATATTTGAATATTCATGAAAAAATTATGCACAACTGCCTTATGGATTCTGGAGCCTCACGTAATGTTATGCCTAAGGTAGTCATGGATGAATTAGGTCTTGACTTTACAAAACCCTAACAATATCTCTATTCCTTTGATTCTAAAAAAGTTAAATGTCTAGGGGTTATCAAAGATCTGGTTGTTACCTTGTCCCAGCTTCCTATGGAGAGTGTTGTCATGGATGTGGTAGTGTTTGATATACCACTTAAATTTGGCATGTTTTTGTCCATATCCTGGGATAAAAAGGTAGGAGGATCCTTGCATATGGACCTTACTTATGCTACTATACCTATATTTGGAGGAGAGCATCGAAGGTTGTACAGGGAATTCAGACTTGCCTATCTTGTAAGTGATTATGAAAATCCAGAAAATCACCCCATTTATGCAGTTGAAGATGAAATAGGATCATCCATATTTCATATAAGTGATGACGCTCTTGAACCATTAGAAATCAGATCTATGGATAACCAAGCAAAGGAGGTGGAACATGCAATTTGGAACATGTTCTTTGATGGTTCTAGTTCAAAGGAAGGATCTGGTGTTGGAGTTGTATTCATTTCCCCTACCAAGGAAGTCATACTATGTCATATAAATTAGAATTTGATACCACCAACAATATTGCAGAATATGAGGCCTTATTGTTGGGATTAAGAGATGCAAAGGATATGGGTATTGATAAAATTGTTGTTTTTGGAGATTCATAATTGATTATTCATCAAATCGAGAATATATATCAAACAAAACACCAAATATTGAGGTAGTAAAGAAATGAGGTATGGGACCTTATGAAAACTTATTTCTAGCTTTTAATATAACTTTTGTCTGGAGAAGTATGAACCAACAAGTTGATTATGTATCCCTTGCAGCTAGCAATTTCAAAACTCCTATGTTTTCAAATCTGAGATATGAAATTGAAGTAAGGCATAGACCTTCCATTCTAGATAACATTAAATATTGGTAGGTCTTCAATGATGATAAGGAATTGAAGAGGTTTGTAGAGACTATTTGTGAATTTTCTATAATCTCTATTGATCAGGAAAATGAAGATGATGATACAACAATTCAAGTTGATATCCCGCTTCAAGATAAAATTGCAGGTCACGAGATTGTAGAATTGAAGACAAACCATTTACCAAAAGGTCTAGTTCCCCTTGAAAGTTTGTTTGACCATAATGATGTATCTAAGAAATCGGTTGTTTAAAGTCAAGAAACAGAGGATGTTGATAGAAATATCAGTTCTTATTCAAACCCAAAATATTCTAAAGCTATTTAAAGCCTTGTCATAAAAACAGAAGGGCAGGTATGTTAGCTTGATGAAATAATTTTCTGATGTGTTTGCTTGGTATTATGAAGACCTTAAATTTTTTGATACAGAAGTAATTCATCATAAGATACCTCTAAAGGTGGGATCCAAACCTGTTAAGTAGAAAATGAGGCAATTCAACCCTATGTTGCTGCCTATAATTGAAAAAGAGATGAAGAAATTGCTTGATGAAAATATCATAGTACCTCTCAGATACTCAGACTGGGTGGCCAATCTTGTGCATGTCATAAAAAATAACGGTGAAATAAGGTTGTGTGTAGATTTTAGAAATATGAACAGGTGTTCTCTGAAGGACAATTATCCATTGCCCAAGATGGATCATATTCTGCAAAAAGTAGTGGGTTCTCAAAGAATTTTCATGCTAGATGGATACTCCGAATATAATCAGATATTAGTTTTTGAAGAAGACAAGAAGAAGACTTCCTTCACTACTCCTTGGGGCACTTTCATGTATGAGAAGATGTCGTTTGGTTTGATGAACGCAGGGGCTACTTTTCAGAGGGCCATGGATATCACATTTGTGGGAGAAAAAGACAAATTCATGGTAATTTATTTAGATGATATTACTATTTTCTCAAAATCTAATGATGAGCACCTGCAGCACCTCAAACCGACATTTGAAAAGTGCAGGAGATATGGAGTATCATTAAACCCAAAGAAATATCACTTTGTCATGCATGAAGGCAAGATCCTAGGGCATATTATATCTGCAGGAGGAATCAAGATAGATCCTGAGAGAGTGGAGGCCATTCAGAAGATTGACATTCCAAGGAATAAAAAGGCTATACAATCCTTCATAGGAAGAATAATTTTTTTAAGGAGTTTCATACCCAATTTTGCTAAGATCATCAAGCTCATTACCAATATGCTGAAAAAAGATGCAGAAATTAAATGGACACTAGAAGCAAAGTCTTCTTTTGACAAGATAAAGCAAACCTTAATTGAAGATCTTGTTCTAATCAGCCCAGATTACTCTAAAGAGTTTATGATTTTCTCATTTGCATTTGAAGATACCATTGTTATTGTTTTGTTGCAAAGGAATGGCGAAGAGTATGAGAAATGTATTTATTTATTCAGTAATACTCTTAGAGATGCAGAGCTAAAGTATGGCATTATGGAAAAGCAGGCTTATGCCTTGGTTAAGGCATTGAAATCCTTCAGGGTGTACATTTTGCACTCTGAAATAATTGTTTCCAAAGAGTGTTGTTAAACAAATTCTTGTTCAACTAGACAGTGAAGGAAAGAGGGGGAAATGGATAACCAAGATTTTGGAATACGATTTAGTCATAAAACCTACTAAACTGATCAAAGGACAAGGTCTTGCAAAGTTGCTTGCTGACTCAAATTATAAATTTCTTGGACTATATCATATTTTTTGTCAATCAGATAAATCAGGATTGCATCCTGAAGAAGCATGCCTACAAGTAATGGAAAAATATCCTTCTTCATCCTGGTATAAAGACATTGTTTAATTTTTGCAAAACCTTCAAACTCCTCCTGATTTTGACAAGTTTAAGATTAGATCTTTGAAACTCAAAACTTTGAAGTATTGTATAGTTAATCAAGAATTGTTTTGGAGAGACCCTAATGGAGTTCTACTAAAATGTGTTGATGAAGAAGAAAGCAAGCAGATTCTGACTGATTTTCATAAAGGCTTTTGTGGAGGACACCATCATTGGAAAGCTACGGCTTTCAAAATCCTAAGGGAAGACTACTACTAGCCTGAATTATTTTATGATGTATTTACCCAGGTTAGAGCATGTGAAAAGTGCCAGAAGTTTTCAAGAAAGCAACAACTTCTATCCTTTCCCCTGAAACCTATAATTTCAAATTGACCTTTTCAAAAGTGGGGCCTGGATTTCATTGGAGAAATCCACCCACCTTCTTCTGGAAAACATAGGTGGATTCTCACACCCACATATTATTTTAAAAAATGGATTGAGGTTGTCCCTACAAGAAATGTTACAGATAAAGTCATCTTGAGTTTTCTAGAATGAAACATTTTCTCGAGGTTTGGATGTCCCGAAAAACTAGTTATTGATAATGCTCAAGCATTCAAGTCTTCTTCCATGGTTGAATTTTGTGGAAAATACAATGTTAATTTGTCACACTCTACCCCATATTACCCTAAAGGTAATGGATTAGTAGATTCTTCCAACAAAAGTCTTGTCAGAATCATGAAGAAATTGTTAAGAATGAATAAAAGGTCATGGGACTCCAAACTGAAGATTGCTTTATGGGATGATAGGATCATAACTAAGAAATCAATTGGAACCACTCCTTTTTAGCTAGTATATGGGACAAATTCAATCCTTCCAAATCAACTTGGTTTTCCAGTATTAAAATTTCTACAAGAAGAGTTGGAAGAACCAAATGATATTCAAAGGAGAATTTTCCAGATCATTGAAGTTCAGCAAAAGAGGGAAAATTTTAATGAAGGGTTTGAATCCTATCATATTAAATTAAAGGAAGCATGATCCAAGTGGATATCGGTGGCCACCCACCTATTCCATAGGCTCAAAAAACAATTTTTCATCTTGGCAGTTTTTTGGGTTCCAAACTTCCGAGGTTGTTTTGAGGCCCTAAATGACGTTTTTTGGGGATTTGGGGCCCAAGTGACTACCAAAAAAATACTCAGGGCCATTCTCAAATGTTTCTTCTCAGTTATACCTTTCCAACAGTGTATCAAGCGCCCCAAACAGAGATCGTATGCAAAAGTTACGCCCACGGGAAGTTGACGTATCAACTACCCCCATCGGGGCCAGCAAACCTTTTGGATTTTCATCTTCCGGGGTTAGGGTTTTGGATTTTACTTATGTTAAAAAGGAATTTTGAGCCTCATTTTAAAAAGCATCCTTTTTTGAATGTGAGTAGTCGTCACATCTCTTCTCAGAGATAAGTTGCCACCATTCTAGCAAGTCTTTCACTCTGTAATTTTACAGTGTTTGTACATTTTCGCTCATTAATAGAAATTGTGTATTATTGTATCTCTGTGTTTATGGTTACATATATGATACATTTATGTTATATTATTGGATATCTGAGATACCTCTGTATATTCCTTTATTATATCTTCGCTCTCATTTCGTTCCAAAAATAATCCAGATCACAGCATTTGAAAAAAAGGCCAAAAAAGACAATTTTAAAGCTGGAGATCTTGTGTTGAGGTGGGATGCCAAATGAGAAGAGAAATCCAAGTATGGTAAGTTTGAAAATGTATGGTTTGTTCCTTTCAAAATAGCCAAGGTGCTAAATAACAATACTTTCCTCTTGCACAATTTGGATGATACTGAAATCTTTGGTGGCCCAGTTAATGGGTGATTCTTGAAACACGACTTCCTTTAAACAAGCTAGAATTTTCAATTTGTACACATTTTTTTAGTTTGGTAAAATAAGACTCCATAGCCCAATGGAAATTATAAGCATATTTTATTTGCAGTCAATTTTATCTGATGCAGTGTAAATGGTTGATTTGAATAAATGGATATCAAAGGAGAAAAACAGAGCAGGGTTACATGTACTAGTTTCTACAACAGATTGGAAAGGTGAAAGGCTTTGGTCTGCAGGTTCCTAATGTTTCATCAAAAAACATTATCCCAAGAAGGAGCCAGTGTTAGTCCTTGAAATTTTTCATGACTTATCATTTCCAACAATACCCTGTTTACCACACTTTGTTTGTCTGGGACTCCTTCTACCTATCGTTTATACTTTGTAGTGTGTTTTTTACCTTGTTTAAGCATATTTTTTATTTTTTCTTGGTAAGATTGATTTGAAATGTAAACATTTTGAGTATGTTTCATCATATTTGGAGCCATTTTCTAGTTTTATTCAAAGTTTAAACTAAAAGGCAAATGCGCTACAAGAATGGCACCATTCTTGTAGCACCCAAATCATCATTTTCTTTAAACATGTTTAAATCTCAAAAGATCGTGTCAGCAGTTAACCAAATCATGCAGAGAATCGAGCATTGCTAATTACCATGATCAAATCATGATTTGAATCCGGGTGATGATTTAAAGAGATTGAGTTTGTACCTGTCTGTAACACCCTATTTCCCAAGGTCTATAAATATAACTTTATTGGCCATGAACTATGGCAAACTCAAAGGTGTGAATGTTTGATTTGATGGACCTTTGTATAAAATGTCGATGAATGTAAATTATGTTATTTTAATAGATAATGGATATGTGTTGCATGACTACTGTGAAGGGGATGTGCTAAGAGAGACCACGATGGCTAATGAAAAGGTGGTGGAGGGGACCTGGAATGGTTGTGTTAACCTCCACCGAACCAGTACCATGCTGGAATTAATTACTCAAATCAAAACAACCCTCTGACCCATGAATGAATTACAGTCATACTGGTAGGTGGGAAGACCTCCTCAAGATTTAATGAGGGGATAGGGTAGACTGCCCATCTGTAAGGCCTCCGGACCTAACCACGGACTAGGAATTCAAGCCACACACAATCTTGCTGAGGAAGGCAAGAAAGGAAGTGTGTTGTTGGTGAAGAGGACCTGTGAAGAGTGCAGAGACGAGAGTTGAAATTCTCGGGTCCGAGGAAGGATTGAAAGAAAAAAGTGAGTTCTAATCACAAAGAATAGAGACTGAGCCAGGGTAAGGAGAGTAACCTTCATCCTTATCTATTCCTATATTGGGAGAAGGAGAGTAACCTTCGTCCCTAACTTCTATTGAGTTGGAAGTAAGAGATTGAATCTCAAAGCATCATGACCTAAGCTCGGGTGTGGCCAGTGATAAATCCATTGGGAGTGACTGAGCCTATGGTTGGGTGGAAATGAACACCCCTCTCAGCAGTCGCATCATGCCTTATGGTTCTGATAAGTGTTTTTATGCCTTGTGCTTTGAATTGGAAATATTGGATGCATGCTTGTATTTATATGTTTGTAAATGGTTTCTGTATTGAATTATTAAGTTAAGAGTATGTGTTCGTTCCTTGAGAACTTCTACATCTACTTGATTTTCTTATGCTCTAGTTTAATTCCTCGAAAACACTTTCTCAGGGAATTTCATCACCGTCCTAGAGTCGAGTGAGTACTTCCTTGATTGCGGAGGTTGAACCCCATAGTCATTGTGAGGATGGAGCCTATTAAGCTCAGGAGAGGTAGTGCATGTATGCATCGAGTCTCTGTAAGGTGGGCAGAGACCGAGATCATCTTAAGTTCTAGATTTGAGTAATGAACATAAGGGGTGTGCGGAAGAATCCTTCCAAGCATTACATTCAAGAGAAAAAGCGCAAAACTCTTAATCCTTTCAGAGCCAAAAAAGATCAGGAAGAATAGTGAGATTCAAGTATCGAAAGGGGATATCCTTTTGTTTGGAAGATGAACAGATGAGATCCATTCGAGAGGATCCAAGGTCTGTCACGACCGTTAGATTTGAAGAAGGGTCGCAGGCGTTAACGCCTCGACTGCTTTAGTCTTCGCAAGTTCAACGAATGTTGGTAATCATCGTGAAGGGGGTGGATCCTCTGAAACCCAAAGTAGCGATGTGACCTAGACCGTAGATCCAAGGATCTATCAGGACCCTCATAGCCCAGGTTCATATGAAGGAGGGGATTAATGAAAAAAGGAGCTAGCACCTGAAATTCAATATTTCGTCAGCGCGTAGACAGAGGTTGTGGGTACCCTTAGACCTACACCAGGTATTCAAAATATTTTGTGTCTAATTACAGAACGAGACCATCAGGGTCTCAGAGAGTTGTTTGGCTCCAGAATCAGAGATCCTTGACCGAAAGGTCGGGTTGGTTCCCGACTGTCCAAATTAGACCCCATAGAGAGAGAGGATTTGTTCCTGTAAGGAGGACGAAATAAATTTTTTTTTATTTTAGCCCCATCGTGGGTGTGTTACAAATTGGTATGAGAGCATGGTTACAACACTTGGCCTACTTGGGCTCATGGACGAGTCGCTTAAAAAATATATATATATATATATATATATATTTGGAGTACTTTTAAAAAGAGTGACACTCTACCTTACCTCTTTCTTAAAAGGTCTGGTTAAAAATGTTATTAAAGAAAAGAATGAAACTTTCTACTGTGTGTGTGCATTTAAGAAATTGAACCATGTATTGTCATTAACTAATAGATTATTAGCTAACAATAATAAGTGTTTTTGTCAACACTCGAGCAGTCAATAAATCACTGGAAAATTTTCAAGACTAAAGGATGGTGACGTGGCATGAAGTGGGGGATAGCTCCCACAATAGAGACGAAGAATCTGACGAAAGGAGGGTGGTGGAAACCTCTCCAGATCTGGCTGAAACTGTAAGAAGCCTTAGGGTCGAATTACAGAGTTGCAAGGCTGACAATGAGAGATTGATAAAGGAGCAAGAAAAACAAATAGAAATTACCACACTCTTGTTGCAGAGCTTGTCGGACATACAGAGGAAACTACAGCATGAACCCGCAACCAGTCATGTGGATCGACGACATAAGAAGAGAAATCAAAGTCCACCTGAGATCCGAAAACATGACTCCATAAGTGACCACACTGGGAGAAGCGCCTCGAAGAAGACCCAACCTGGAGGTAGGGGACACTCATCGGGAGAGTCCTCTAGAAAGGAAGCTGACAACTCTGAAGGATCTTCTAGTAGCAGGGCCGACTCACATTCTCAAAGGAAAGGAAAGAAGTGGAAGCATTCCAAAACCCATGGTCCTGAAGTTCAAGAAATCCAAACCACCCTCTTTCAATGGAGAGATTAAGAAGGGAGAAGAGGTGGAAGCTTGGCTGCTTGGTTTAAAGAAGTACTTTAGAGTCCATGACTACTCTGAAAACTTGAAGGCTCAGATAGCCATATTCAACCTGAATGGAAAGGCTTCCATATGGTGGAAAGACCTTAAGAATGTGAAAGGAGTCCATGAGGACTTGTCATGGAAACAGTTTGAGAAATACTTCAGGAAGCAGTATCTGTCAAAAAAATACATGGATGGGAAGACTAAGGAATTTTATGAGCTCATGCTAGGGAAACTCACCATAGATGAATTTGTCAATAAATTCCTTGAACTACTAAGGTATGTACCCTACAAAAAAGATGAAAAGGTAAAAATGTAGCGGTTCATTAGTGGGTTACCTCAAAGATACAGGGACAAGATTGCGTTCAATGAACCAAAGACCTTAGAAGAAGCTATCTGGAAAGCGAGGTATTATTATGAACAGTTTGGGAGTAAGACAGGACCCCACAAGGACTGGAAGAAGAGGAGTAGTGCGGGATTCCAAAAGAAAGGGTTTAAATCCCCAAGATTTAATAACTATGGAAAATATTCTAGAAGGATCCTTCCTACTAGAAGTGTATATAAGCAAAATTCCCCTCTCAAAGTGGAAATAAACATTTTAAGACAGTCCCATAAAAGACCAATAACCTAAATAAGGAACCCTTAAAATGTTGGGGTTGTGGAGAAAATCAACGATTGAGGGACTTCCCACATAGACAACAGTACAGTGAGAGGATCTACAATATCCAAGAAGCTATCACCGTCAACTATGTGGCTAGGAGCATGCCACGAATCTATGCAGCATTGGACAATAATCAATTCGGCCACCAAGCTTCAGTAGTGGAGATGGAAGGTATGATCGTCAACCATCCAGTTTCTATTTTAATTGACCCAGGTTTTAATTTGAGTTATGTGGCCCCTCAGACTGTTGATAAGTGTAAACTGCAACCAATTAGACATGTTAAACCGTGGTTGGTGCAATTAGCCACTAGGACCAAAAGAAAGGTGGCAGAGGTCATACCATCCTATCAATTCATCATGGGTGGATTGCCCACCCAAGCGACCCTTAACATACTTCCCCTCAGATCTTATGACTTGTTGATTGCTATGAATTGGTTGGTTGCTTATAAAACTAGATTGGATTGTTGTCATAAAACTTTAGAATGTGTAAATGAAGAAGGGAGAAAAATGACCCTCCAACGGATTCAGAAGCTTATCTCAGTGAGACAAATATCATCCCTTCAAATGAAAAAGTATTGCAGAAAGGGGTGTTCCTTATATGCCATATAGGTACTGGAATCTGTTAGGAATGACAAACCAAACCTAGAGGACCACCCCATATTAAGAGAATACAAGGACGTGTTCCCAGAACATGTACTAGGTCTACCTCCGAGAAGGGATATCGACTTCTCTATAGAACTTACACCAGAAGCAATACCAACATCTAGAACGCCATATAGAATGAGCACGCCAGAGCTAGTTGAGCCCAAGCTACAGCTAAAGGAGATGATGGACAAAGGCTACATCTGACCTAGTGTATCTCCATGGGGAGCACCCGTCTTGTTTGTGAAAAAGAAAGATGGCACACTCCGATTGTGCATATATTACAGACAACTCAATAAGACAACCATAAAGAACAAGTACCCCTTACCAAGAATCGATGACTTGTTCGACCAATTGGGAGGTGCTTCCATCTTCTTGAAGATTGACTTAAGGTCTGGCTACCATCAAGTCCGGATTAAGGATGAAGAAATCCACAAAACAACCTTCAGGACGAGGTATGGTGACTATGAATTCGTGGTGGTGTCGTTTGGGTTAACCAATGCCCCCGCCACTTTTATGTGCCTGATGAATAGTGTACTCAGCAAATTTCTGGACAAATTTGTATTGGTTTCATTGATGATATCCTAATCTACTCCAAGAAAAGGGAGGAGCACGAAGAACATCTTAGACTCGTACTTCAAGTACTAAGAGAGCATCAGCTCTATGCTAAGTTTAGCAAGTGTGACTTCTTTCAGAAGCAAGTCCATTACCTAGGCCATGTCATTTCTAAGGAAGGGGTGGCAGTGGACCCTAATAAGATCATATCTATTATGGAATGGCCTACCCCAAAGGATGTATTAGACATCAGATTCTCCATGGTCTTAGTAGGATACTATAACAAATTCATAAAAGGGTTTTCCAAGATTGGTTGACCAATCACTGCCCTTCAGAAAAAGGGGATCAAATTCATTTGGACCTCAAAATGTGAAGAAAAATTTCAGGAACTAAAATACCTTCTAACCCATGCACCCGTGCTCAAGATTGCAGACCCGAATAATGATTTCCTCATGTGTACAGAAGCCTGCAAGGAAGGACTCGGAGGAGTCCTCATGCAAGAGGGACGTGTAATTTTCTACGCGACCCAAAAATTAAATGAGAATGAGATCAATTATGTGACCCATGACCTAGAGTTGGATGCCATAGCACATGCTTTAAAAATGTGGAGACACTACCTCCTGGGAAGGAGATTTGTACTTATGACAGACCATTATGGTTTGAGGCACCTGTTTGATCAACCAAAGCTCAATGTCAAGCAAGCTAGGTGGATGGATATTCTTAGTGAGTTTGATTTCAAAATCAAACACATCAAAGGAAAGGAAAATAGGGTGGTCGATTCCCTTAGCAGAAGTATAAAAAAAAATAATCTCACGGCAGTAAGCACCTGTGAAATGGATGTCAAGGAAAGAGTCAGAAATGCACAAGAGATAAATGCATTCTTCAAGACCGTGGCCTCATACCTAAGACAAGAGCCTGCAGGGATAAAGTACAACGGCTACCAAATGCTCGAGGAAGGGATGCTAAATTACATAAACAGATTGTATATTCCGAACTGTGACGACTTGAAGAGGTTCATAATGGATGAATTTCATAAGAGACCATATATTGGTCACCCGGGATATCAGAAGATGATCACGGCCACTAGGAAACAATTCTATTGGCCTAGGTTGAAGAAAGACGTAGCTAATTATCTAGCTAAGTGCCTAGAATGCCAGCAAGTTAAGGCAAAACACCGGCATCCAGCAGGATTGTTATAGCCCCTACCAATCCCAGAACGGAAATGCGAAACCATCTCCATGGATTTCATCACCGGATTACAATAGTCAACCAAGCAAAATGATGCCATCATAGTCCTGGTGGAAAAACTGAGTAAGTCTGCCCATATCATCCCTATCAAGTGAACTTTCAAGGCAATAGATATTGCCAACATGTCCATGAAGGAGATATTCATAATGCATGGCATGCCCAAGGAAATTGTATCTGACAAAGATACCAAATTTACTTCAAACTTTTGGAAATCCCTAATGGTTGGTTTCGAGACTAAAGTGTTGTTTAGCACAGCCTATCACCCTCAAGCTAATGGATAGACAGAAAGAGTGAACCAAATATTAGAATACATGATAAGGATGCATGTAATGCATCAGCCTAAGAAGTGGGAAGACTACCTACCATTGGTAGAGTTTGCCTACAACAACGGTTATCAAGAATCCTTAAAGATGAGTCCTTTTGAAGCCCTATATGGTAGACAATGCAAGATTCCAATCAGCTAGAATAATCCAGTGGAAAGAATTAAAATCAGACCCGACATGTTGAAAGAAATGGAACAACAAGTAATTCAAATAAAGCAAAATCTGAAGATTGCTCAGGATAGACAGAAAAGTTATGGCAATAGGAAAAGAACTCCCCAAGAGTTCAAGACCGGAGACCATGTCTATCTCAAAGTTAGACCCAGGAAGAGTTCCTTGAGAATGGGAGCCTGTGCCAATTTGGCACCTCGATATTGTGGACCCTTTGAAGTCTTAGATAGAGTGGGACGTGTAGCCTATAGGCTAGCACTTCCTCCCACTGTAAAGGCACATAATATTTTTCATGTTTCATTATTGAAGAAATATGTACATTATGTTAATCATATAATTGACTGGTTTGTGATCCAGGTGGAGCTAGAGGGAGAATTCCTGCCAGAACCCCAATGCATATTAGATAGGAAGGAAACCTTACTCAAGAACCAAACCATTGCACAGGTCAAGGTGCAGTGGAAACACTTTGGCCCAGATGAGGCTACATGGGAAATGGAGGATGCCATGAGACAAGCATATCTGATTTTGTTTACTTTTGTACATACATATCATGTTGATAGATAGAACATCGAGGACGATGATTCCTTTAAGGGGGAGGGAATTGTAACACCCTATTTCCCCCAGTCTGTAAATATGACTTTATAGGCCAAGAACTATGGAAAACTCAAAGGTGTGAATGTTTGATTTGATGGACCTTTGTATAAAAGGTCGATGAATGTAAATTCTGTTATTTTAATAGATAATGGATACGTGTTGCATGACTATTGTGAAGGGGATGTGATAAGAGAGACCATGATGGATAATGAAAAGGCGGTGGAGGGGACCCAAAATGGTTGCGTTAACCTCCACCGAACCAATACCATGATGGAATTAATTTCTTAGATCAGAACAACCCTCTAACCTAGGAATGAATTACAGTCATGCTGGTAGGTGAGAAGACCTCCTCAAGATTTAATGAGGGGATAGGGCAGGCTGCCCATCTGTAAGGCTTTCAGACCTAACCACGGACTTGGAATTCTAACCACACGCAATCTTGTTGAGGAAGGCAAGAAAAGAAGTGTGGTGTGGGTGAAGAGGACCTGCAAAGAGTGCAGAGATGAGAGCCGAAGCTCTCGGGTCCTAGGACAGATTGAAAGCGAAAAGTGAGTTCTGATCACAGAGAATAGATACTGAGCCAGAGGAAGGAGAGTAACCTTCGTCCTTATTTATTCTTGTATTGGAAGAAGGAGAGTAACCTTTGTCCCTAACTTCCGTTGAACTGGAAGTAAGAGATTGAATCTCAAAGCATCGTGACCTAAACTTGGGGGTGGCCAATGATAAATCCATTGGGAGTGACCGAGCCTATGGTTGGGTGGAAATGAGCACCCCTCTCAGCAGTCACATCACGCCTTATGGTTCTGATAAGTTTTTTTATGCCTTGTGCTTTGAATTGGAAATATTGGATGCATGCTTGTATTTATATGCCTGTAAATGGTTTCTGTATCGAATTATTAAGTTAAGAGTTTGCGTTCATTCCTTGAGAACTTCTACATCTGCTTGATTTTCTTATGCTCTAGTTTAATTCCTCGAAATAACTTTCCCAAGGAATTTCATCACCGTCATAGAGTCGAGTGAGTAATTCCCTAATTGCGGAGGTTGAACCCCACAATCACTATGAGGACGGAGCCTATTAAGCTCATGAGAGGTAGTGTGTGTATGCACCAAGTCTCTGCAAGGTGGGCAAAGACCAAGACCATCTTAAGTTCTATAGTTGAGTAATGAATGTAAGGGGTGTGTGGAAGAATCCTTCCAAGCATTATGTTCAAGAGAAAGAGCGAAAAACCCTTAAGCCTTTCAGAGCCAACAAAGCTCAAGAATAATAGTGAGATTCAAGTATTGAAAGAGGATATCCTTTCGTTTGGAAGATGAACGGATGAGATCCGTTTGGGAGGATCCAAGGTCTGTCACGACCGCTAGATTTGAACAAGGGGCGCATGCGTTAACACCTCGACTCCTTCAATCTTCGCAAGTTTGACGAATGTTGGTAATCATCGTGAACGGGGTGGATCCTCCGAAACCCGAAGTAGCAATGTGACCTGGACCGTAGATCCAACACTAGCATATTTGGCCCATTTTGCAACGGTTGTTTCGACGCTAGTGCGACGCTATGTCATTGATATGGTGACGAATCTGAGGTCTCTGTAACGTCGGTTTATGTGACATGGCATTTTCGACGAACTTGATCAAACGTCGCAAAAGTGACAATAAAGGCAAACAATGTGAAACCAACTTTTCGTCTAAATTGCGACAACAACTTTTATAGCTAAACCGACGCATCAATAGAAGTTGTCGTCGCATCTTTGACGAAATTTTTTTGTTGTTTATGTAGCTAAACCGACGCATCGATAGAAGTTGGCATCGCATATTCGAAGCACCTTTTCGTTGTTTATATAGCTAAACCGTCGCATCAATAGAAGTTGTCGTCGCCTATTTGACGACAACTTTTTGTTGTTTATGTGGCTAAACCGACGCATCAATATAAGTTGTCATCGCCTATTCGACCACAAGTTTTTGTTGTTTATGTAGCTAAACCGACGCATCAATAGAAGTTGTTGTCACCTATTCGACGACAACTTTCCGTTGTTTATATAACAAAACTGTCGCATCAATTAAAGTTGTCGTCGGATATGCGACAACAACTTTTCGTTGTTTATATAGCAAAACCGTAGCATCGATTAAAGTTGTCGTCGGAAATGTGACGACCAAAATTTATTTAGAAAAAAAAAAAA